>CM055116.1:555405126-555577626 GCA_029206835.1 Rana muscosa | reverse complement strand
GAAAATGTTGTATATACTAACCAATTCCAATGATTTTTTTATGTTAATATATTTGAAAAGTTTTGTACGTACTAATAGAAAAGCTTTTTAATAATTGTTAACCATATTACATAATCGGATTTATATGGTGTTCATGCATACGTCCAGTTTAGTATTATTGCATTATATAGTATTTATTATTTTCCTTTTAAATATTGCCAGCACTAGTGTGTAAAACCTATTTCTTATGGGTGTACTTACAACTAGACCCACAAGGTGGCAGCACCACCTTAGGCATATAAAAGGCTATATGCAGCCATCCAGATACTTGCTTGATAAAGATGCGCGCAGTGATTCTCATTGTTTCTCTGTGGTAACATCGAAATGCGATGCATGCTGGTCGTGACGTCACTCCGCTGAGCGTCGCGTCTCAGATAGACTCCAGGTTTGCTTTCCAGCCTCCTCCTGGTTCACCGAACGATTGCCTGGAAACATCCATATGGACTTTAAACCGGCTCTCGCTCAGCACGCACGGATGTCTAAATTTCTTCTGAGACTGCCAGCAAGCAGAACATGATCGTTGCTTGGACCCCTATGTGCCTTCTACAGTTTAAGAACTGAGTTTTTTAATACTATGTGCTATTAAAAGTGTAACAGTTTTAAACTAAGTGGCGCCTTTTCTTGTTTATCTTTGTTTCATATGTTGGAGTCTGGCTTCGGCTCCCCCAGCAAGGCTGCCCAGTTTTATTCCAGGACTGTTCTACACACACCAAAGCTTTTGCACAGCTCAAAGGACTATTTTGGTAATTACGTTTTGTTTCCATGTCATAATAAGCGCCAGTATTGTATTTATTTTTTACATCGTACCCCTACCCATTCACCTGGTGGCAAAAAAGTCAATAAAAAAACACAACACAGGTTTTTAAAGTAATTTATTAGGCAGCTCTGGGGGTCTTCTTCCGACTTCGGGGGGTCTTCTTCCGACTTCGGGGGTCTTCCGACTTCGGGGGTCTCTTTCTTCTGCTCTCCGGTGTCGTCTCCGCGCTCTCTTGTTCTTCTCCCGCTCTCCGGTGCCTTCTCCACGATCTCCGGTTCTTTCTGCCTTCTGCCAGGCGCCCCGCTATCTTCTTCCAGCTCTTTTTGCTAGCGGGGTTCCTGGTCTTCATCGTCGTCTTCTTCCCTCTTCTCTCCGCCCGATGTTGCCTCGTCGCTGTCTGCCGTTACAATGCGGTGTGCGCAGAGCGCAACGACCCCTGCCCCAAAGCAGCCAACCCCCCCATGTTGAGGGCATGCGGCCTGGTACGGTTCAGGAGGGGGGGCGCTCGCTCGCCCCCCTTTCCTGACCTGTGGGGCTGCGTGCTCGGATAAGGGTCTGTATTGGATTTTGGGGGGACCCCCACGCCGTTTTTTCGGCGTAGGGGGTTTCCCCTTAAAATCCATACCAGACCTAAGGGCCTGGTATGCTCCTGCAGGGGAACCCATGCCGGTTTTTTATTTAAAATTTGGCCTGGAGTTCCCCTTCATGATTCATACCAAACACAGGGGACAGCGAGCGCGAGGCTTGCAGTACCTTGTCACCAAGAACACTCTCGGCCAGGTACTTCAAGTCGCCTCCAGGACACGACTTGAGCGTCTGCTTCACGCTCAAGTCGTGTCCAAGTTGCCTCGCAAAGTCGCGCTGCCCCCTGTGTCAACCGGCACACGAGTCGCCCCGCAAGTCGGATCGTCTTGATCCGACTTCCCGTGCGACCTCTATTCAAATCAATGGGCTCCCATAGGGAACCATTCATTTTGAATAGAGATACAAGCGCCGCTGACATTTTTATTTACTCTAGCAGTGCGCCGCCGGTTCATGCGCCCAATTAAAGATTTATCCAGGGCACCGATTAAGGTATGAACCGGCGCAGCACACTGTTGTTAGTAAATCACCCCCATTGTGTTTATTGCAAAAGGGGCATACATACACATATGAGGAAACAGGTAGAAAGATAACATTTTATTCATTGAGACCCAGCAATATAACATCTAGACCGTTCATAAAAGTACACAATTATCTCAACATATTGTACATAAAGAGGGTAAAACATTATATTAATAGGTTTCAATAGATACCGTCTAGACAATTCATGATGGTAACAATTGATCTCGGCATAATGTACATATTGGTGAGCCTAGGGTATGTAGACCGAAATTGCACTGGTAGCATATAAACATGATAGCAATGGTGGATTGGTTCATTAAAATAAAATAAACTTCAATATCATACAGATATAGATACAAAATTAGGTGTATTCCTGCGCTACTATGGAGAGGGCTAGCTAGTGATATAAAACTGCTGCAAGCACCAGGGGGGGTCAGATCATACCCACGGAAATTAAGTGTATAAAGAGGGGGGTGGTGCTGCGCTGTTTAGTGAAATAAGCTAAGTGAAATTCTTCTAAAACTTTGTGTAAGATAATAAAACAAATGCAAATAAACAATTATTGCAAAACGCACATAAAATAGCAAGATCTTCCAAGATGTGAAAAACGCACAATAAATAATCTTCAAGTGGTGACCATAAAATACTATCTTCTAAAATAGTAAACAATGTGCAACAGGTCTAAAACACTGTGACAAGAAATCAAAATTGTGCAAATCGCAAAATAAATAATGAACTGTGACAGTAAATCATAGACAATGAAATCAAAAATGTGAAATGCAAAGCATACGTGCAACCAGTGCAAAAGATGCATAAATCAATCCGAGGGGATGTTGCACTTTAAAAGGTGCGCGGTGCGACAGGTCTCTGAATATCCTTGCGAGCTAGGATAATCAGGTGAATTGTAACATGCGTCTTTAAATTATAAATGTTGCAGGGCGATCGCACAGAAAATTGCAAAGCGATCGCACAAAAATTGCAGTATATGCGACTATATCAAGTGCAGGTAGAGTTCATTTGGTCAATCGTGAATGGTGAAAAAAGAAAGCAGTTCATTTATCCTGTGCAGGAAGTGCAGTTATGCATGGAACGCAGGAGGGCCGGGGGGGGGGGGGGGTGGTTGTGTGATGGGAATATCATATTCCTCTTCCTGTGCTGGTGCACTCCGGTGGTGGTGACTTTTTGGTAAAGGTGGCCTCTTACCTGTAGGTAGAGAGGTAACAGCATGTAGCAAACAAGATACTCTGTGTTCCTCTTGCCTGGTTCCTTTATTTATTTATTTATTTTGCGATTTGCACAATTTTGATTTCTTGTCAGTGTTTAGACCTGTTGCACATTGTTTACTATTTTAGAAGATAGTATTTTATGGTCACCACTTAAAGATTATTTATTGTGCGTTTTTCACATCTTGGAAGATCTTGCTATTTTATGTTTGCATTTGTTTTATTATCTTACACAAAGTTTTAGAAGAATTTCACTTCATTTATTTCACTAAACAGCGCAGCACCACCCCCCTCTTTATACATCATACAGATATAAACCATGTACATTGTAGCATAGCATCATAGGAAAGCTCTACGCCTTTTGTGGTTATCGTTTACCACTCGTCGGGAGCAGCATAAATATTTCCCAGGGTTATCTGTAGAGATATATAGAAGGAGGAAATCCACAAAAGTGCACCAGTGTCTAATGAGTGAAATTAGACACTGGTGCACTTTCGTGGATTTCCTCCTCCTATATATCTCTACAGATACCCCTGGGAAATATTTATATAATAAACCAGTTACACCATCTAATATACCAATCAAAGCTGATAACTGGATATTCCACCTTTTATGTCTACAATTGTTACTGGTGCTTGCCGTGCCCTTGGTGATACCATCTTAGCTCCCGGGTTGACGTTTTTAGTTGTCGTCCACCATTGACATTACCTACAATCGTACTTATATACTACAGATAGATACCCCCACATCTTGCATCTGCTCCTGACGAGTGGTAAACAATAACCACGAAACGCATAGAGCTTTCCTATGATGCTATGCTACAATGTCCATGGTTTATATCTGTATGATATTGAACTTTATTTTATTTTAATGAACCAATCCACCATTGCTATATCATCTTTATATGCTACCAGTGCAATTTCGGTCCACTTAAGGCAAGTGCAAACATTAGTGTTCCCCTCTGCACTTATCTCCTGCTCTTTCTGAGCCCACATAATGTCATCATATCCAATTCACTGCTACATTTTCCCTCACATAAATCCCGCTCCCGCCTCACTGCCCTCACCCTACTACTACTCCCAGCTTCCGTGGATATTGTCCCAAACCCTGGCCCTCCATCATCAAACTTCCACCCCCAGAACTGTCAGTCTTCCTTCTCTGGTAGCAGCCGCAACCCTTACGCTCTCTCCACATATGTGCCCTCTGGAATGCCCCTCAATCTCTAACAATCCTGCCTCTGTCAATGACCTTTTCCTCTCAATCTGCTTGCTATTGCTGAAACATGGCTCCAGGAATCTGACTTTCCAGCTGTCCTTTCCCATGGTGGCCTCCTCTGGACTCACTTACCCAGACCCAGCAGGTGAAAAGGAGCCAGAGTTGGACTTCTTTCCCCACAAAGCACGTTCCAAGTTCTTCCTACACCTCTCTCTTTGTGCCTCTGCTTGTTTGAAGTGCACCCTATTTGTCTTTTTTGCCCAGTTTGTCTTAGAATTGCAGTCATTTACCAGCCTCCTGCTTTCTTGATTTTTTCTTTACATGGTTATCCTGCTTTCTCTCCTCTGAAGTACCCGCCATCCTCTGCGACTTTATTATTCCTGTCAATGCTAACACTTCAGCCACTTCCCAATTACTCAACCTAAACTCCTTTTTTTAACCTAACATAATAGATACAAACCACCAATCATTCCAATCCCTTGACCTCATATTCTCCCACCTCTGCAATTCCTGCAACCTCTCTAACACCCCTTTTCCGTTCTCCGATCACAGCCTTATCAGTTTCACACTCTTCCTGTCTCCTATCTCCCATACCTCCAACCTGCAAACCGTTACCCGTTGAAACATTCACCACCTTAACCCTTCTCTTCTTCATTCTGCTACTGACAGGCTTTCTAATAATCACATCCTTTTCCTGCCCAGACCTGGCCACTTCTGTCTACAACTTGCTCTCATTCTCCCTGGACACACTCGTCCCTCTCATTACATGCAGAACCAGACCTCGCCAGCTACAACCTTGGCAAACAAACCAAAAGTCTCAAGAGACACAACCGTGCTCTTGAGTAAGTGTGGGCCAAAACTAAATCCCTACAAGACTTTATCCTCTACAAATCTGCCCTTCTAAAATACAACTCCTGCCTCCATGCTGCTAAACAAACCTACTACACAACTCTCATCAAAAACCCTCTCATCCAACCCTCTTCCCTTAAAGTGGATGTAAACCCGATTCATGAAATTTGAGTTGGGCACATATATCTGCAGTTTGTTTGTATCTCTCTTCAAAACTCTATATCCCATGTCTTTCTCCTTCTCCATTCTGTTATTAGCCTGATAACTTCTGACAAGTTCTTCATCAACTGAGATATAAGCAGCCTGAGTTTTCTGTTGGGAAGGATGCTATAAAAAGATTAGCAGAGTGCTGAACTATTTAACGAACGAACGGTTCTAAAAGTCTCTGCCTTTGAGGAGAGGGGGTGTGTGCCTTTTCTCCAATCAGCTGTCTTGGCTGTATGCCCAGTCTTTACTGCAGTGCTGAACAAGAAGAGAAAATCTCCTAACATGATCTGAACTTTCTAAAGAATATATAAAGCTGAAGACGGCAGATATACCTGTAAAACTTAGTGCCCTGAAAAAGTATTCATATCCCTTGAAATTTTACACATTTTGTTACAACCAAAAACGTAAATGTATATTATTGGGATTTTATGTAATAGACCCAACACTAAGGGGCTGATTTAAGAAAATGTTGGAGCGTTTGCGTGGGCAGGAATAATTATTGCGACATGGCGCATGCTATCAACTTGCGCCGGATTTACGGAATCGTTGCGCATACGGGCGCAGACACATTCTTAAATATGAAACAGACATCGGCACTTGCTCATTGTAATGCTGATCATGTTAATGAGCTTTTCCTTATCACATGGAGAATATTGCTTCCACTTTTATTCCTTTAATTCACTTCTTTTTGAAACAACTCAATATTCATTCTAGAGCAGTGGTTCTCAACCTTACTAGTGCCGTGACCCCTTGATGACATTTCCCAAGTTGTGGGGACCCCTAACAGTAAAAGAATTTTCGTTGGTCCCTCATTGCTGTAATTTTGCGACTGTTATGAATCGAAATATAAATATCTGATATGCACGATGTATTTTCATTCTTACAAATTTAACATCTTAAAGCGTAGTGATTAATCACAAAAACAATCTGTTATATATAGTGCAAAATAATTTATTTATAATTAACATATAAGTAACAAATAAATAACATGTTTACGACTTGCGTTTATTTTATTTTTTTCATTGTGTATTGAACTGTATTCACCGTATTGTATAATTATGTGAAAACAAAGCGTAACAATCTTAGACAGTCTTAATATAATAACAATAAACGACATTGCTACAAAATTGCTGCAAAACCATGCATCAAAAAACTAAAGCGTCAGTGCAAACACTGGGGTTGCTTCTTTCTCACCAGATCAGAAATTCTCGGGGCAGTCTTTGCAAGAGCACAACGAAGATCATCTTCTGCAACAAGTCTACTTCTGTATTTAGACTTGATAGCCAACAAGCTTGAAAAGCCTGTTTCACAAAGATATGTAGTCGGAAATAGAAGAAGAAGGCGTAGCACAATCTCAGACAGAACAGGATATGACTGCAAACACTTGATCCAGAATTTATTAATGGACATGGAAGAGAAATCATTTTTTGCTGCATCGCTGGTAATGAAATCAATGAACTCCTCTTGTGCATTCTCAGGAACATCTTCAACTTTGACTGTGAATGGACATCTAGCAAGTGCAAACGGGGTGTCAGGAAAGTTTGGAAAGTACAATGAAATTTTGTCTGCAAGCATTTGCAAGTGTTCTTTGACAGAACTTATTGTTTTAATCCTTTTGTCAAGTTCAATGTCATTTTCTTCAAAGAAAGCAGATAAGTTGGGCAACATGTAAATCTTATTTTCATCCAATTTTTGTTGCCAAAGTTGAAGTTTCATTTGGAATGATCAGATCTTTTCAGACCAATCGAGGCATGTTGCATTTGGTCCTTGAAGTGATAAATTTAACTCGTTCAAGATTGCAAAGATGTCAACCAAGTAAGCTATTTTCTGCAGTTCATTGTCATCGCTGAAAAGTGCTTCAAACTGCGGTTTTGCTTTCTGATTAAAAAACGTTTTTAGTTCATTACGAAGATCAAAAACACGTTTTAAAACTTTTCCTCTTGACAACCATCTCACTTCAGTGTGAAATAACAGAACGTTAGCGGAAGCTTCCAATTTATTACAAAGTTTCGAAAAGAGTCGACTATTTAAAGCACTCGCTTTTACAAAATTGACGGCACTTATGACGCTTTTCATTACGTCTTGTAACTCTTGTGGTAGTGTCTTCATTGCTAAAATTTGTCGATGAATCATACAGTGAGTTCCAATGGCTTTTGGTGATTCAATCAATAACAAATGTTGAAATCCAGACCGACATCCTAGCATAGCTGGAGCACCATCTGTGCAAACACCACAAACCTTTTCCCAAGAGATCTTGTATTTTTCCAGAAATGAACCAATTGTGTCAAATACATCACGTGCAGTAGTTGTTGTTTCAAGAGGTTTGCAAAAAAGAAACTCATCTTTAAAGTCGCCATCATGAATATACCTCACGTAAACCAGTAAATGAGAACAGTTTGCAACATCTGTAGATTCATCAAGCTGGATGCTAAATATTCCAAGTGGAGCAGATTTAATTTCCTGGATTACCTGATAAATAATATCAGCAGACATGTCATCTATTCTCCTACTGACAGTGTCGTTGGATAAGGAAATTGCACTCAATTTCGTAACAAATTCGGCTCCAATCATAACGCGAACAATGTCTTTGACTGCTGGCAACAGCAAATCCTCGGCAATGGTGTGAGGTTTCTTAGCTCTGGCGATTCTGAGAGCCACCAAATATGAAGCTTCAATGGCTGCTAGGTTTTGCTTGTGGTACTTGCCACCAGTATCAAGTTTGCTTTTCTTGACACCATCAGCTTTGTTTTTAAAATACTGGATATCCTTGCCAGTAGGGATGAGCTTCGTGTTCGAGTCGAACATACGTTCGACTTGAACATCGGCTGTTCGATCGTTCGACGAAGATCGAACGATTTGGGCCGTTCGCGCCAAATTCGAGTGACGCGAACGCCCCACAATGCACTACGCCATCGCAGTGTCATCCAGGCGCTGTGATTGGCCAAGCATGCACTGTGACCCCGCATGCTTGGCCAATCACAGCGCCCGCAGCGAGGAGAGCAATGATTGGCCACAGGCAGGATGCCTGTGGCCAATTATTGCTGATGGGGTTTAGTACACGCCCCACACTATAAAAGGCCGCCAGCGCGGCGGCCTTGTGTAGTGTGTTCCGGAGCAGGGAAAGAGAAGCATAGGCAGGGACAGTGTCATTATTTTTCCTTTACTAATCCTGGATTCCTTGTGTTTAGGGACAAATAAGGATAGGTAGGGAGAGTGTCAGTGACAGTGTGCTATTCTGTGCTAATCCTTGTTTGTAGGGACAGAGAGGTACAGTGAGGGAAACTTACAGTGTGCTATTCTGTTCTAAAACTATTTTGCTGAACCATATTTTCAATCCTTGAGTTGAGGGACAGAGAGCTACAGTGAGTGAAACTGACAGTGTGCTATTCTGTTCTAAATCAATTTTGCTGTTCCATATTTTCAATCCTTTCCAAATACTATGGACCATCACTGGTGTACTATGGATCATCACTGGTGTACTGTGGATCATCACTGGTGTACTATGGATCATCCCTGATGTACTGTGGATCATCACTGATGTACTGTGGATCATCACTGATGTACTATAGTTCATCACTGATGTACTATGGGCCATCACTGGTGTACTATGGATCATCACTGGTGTACTATGGATCATCACTGGTGTACTATGGATCATCACTGGTGTACTATGGACCATCACTGGTGTACTATGGACCATCACTGATGTACTGTGGCTCATCACTGATGTACTGTGGATCATCACTGATGTACTGTGGATCATCACTGATGTACTATAGTTCATCACTGATGTACTATGGGCCATCACTGGTGTACTATGGGCCATCACTGGTGTACTATGGATCATCACTGGTGTACTATGGACCATCACTGATGTACTATGGACCATCACTGATGTACTATGGATCATCACTGATGTACTATGGATCATCACTGATATACTGTGGACCATCCCTGATATACTGTGGACCATCCCTGATGTACTGTGTATCATAACTGATGTACTGTGGATCATCACTGATGTACTATAGATCATCACTGATGTACTATGGACCATCACTGGTGTACTGTGGATCATCACTGGTGTACTATGGACCATCACTGGTGTACTATGGATCATCACAGGACAGAGAGGTACAGTGAGGGAAACTGACAGTGTGCTATTCTGTTCTAAAACTATTTTGCTGTTCCATATTTTCAATCCCTGAGTTGAGGGACAGAGAAGGACACTCGTAGAAATTATCAGTGTGCTATTCTGTGCTAAATCAATTTTGCTGTACCATATTTTCAATCCTTGAGTTGAGGGACAGAGAGCTACAGTGAGGGAAAGTGTCAGTGTGTTATTGTGTTCTAAAACTATTTTGCTGAACCATATTTTCAATCCTTGAGTTGAGGGACAGAGAGGTACAGTGAGGGAAACTGACAGTGTGCTATTCTGTTCTAAAACTATTTTGCTGTTCCATATTTTCAATCCCTGAGTTGAGGGACAGAGAAGGACACTCGTAGAAATTAGCAGTGTGCTATTCTGTGCTAAATCTTGTTTGTAGGGAGGGACAGAGTAGGACAGTGAGGGAAAGTGTCAGTGTGCTATTCTGTTCTAAAACTTTTTTGCTGAACCATATTTTCAATCCTTGTGTTTAGGGACAGAGAAGGATAGGCAGGGGACAGTGTCAGTGTCATTGTTGCTAAGCCTCCTGCACAATATACACCTGAAGGTAGCCCTTATTGCTGTTTTTCCCATCTCCCTGCAGGCCATCCATTAAAATGTCTGGAAGGCAACCAAGGAGAGGCAGACAGTCAGGAGGCAAAAAAAGAGGGCAAGCAGGCTCTGTGTCTGGGGGCAACAGTGCTGGTCGTGGACGCGGTGCATTGTCATCAGCACATGGCCATGGGACACGCTTGTCCTTGTTTTCGGCAGCTGGACATGTTGAGCCACATCATGCCGAAGACTTGGTAGAGTGGATGACCAAGCCCACCTCATCCTCCTCATCCTCTCTCACCAAGGCTCAGGGTAGTGGCAAAGCAGCTGCCAAAGCGTCCTCTTCTCTGGTATCATCTTCATTAGTCAATCCTTCCCTAGACCCACCATGCCCTCCTCCTGAGGAGTCCCCCGAACTGTTTGAGCACAGTGTTGGGTACATGCTCCAGGAGGATGCCCAGCGTTTGGAAGGATCTGATGATGATACCCAGCTAGAGGAAGGCAGCAGCGTGAGAGCAGAGAGAGGGGATGCTCAAGAAGGACACCAATCTGGCAGTCATGTTCCAGCAGCTGCAGCATACTGCCAGATTGGCTCCAGTGATGAGGAGGGAGGGGATGATGAGGTCACTGACTCCACGTGGGTGCCTAATAGGAGAGAGGAGGAGGATGAGGAGGAGGCACATCTCCAACGAGGCAGGATGCCCTTGAGTGGCCAGCGTATGGGCAGCACACCGACGGAATCACACCGCAGAGCTCCGCCTGTGCAGGGCGCTGCCTCTGCCCGTCATTCAAAAAGTTCTTTGGTGTGGGCCTTTTTTGAGGCGAGTGCATCAGATCGCACAGCTGCTGTTTGCAACATATGTCTCAAGCGTATATCGCGTGGCCAAAACATCAGCCGCTTGGGCACCACATGCTTGATCAGACATATGTTGACCTGCCATGCAGCTCGTTGGCAAGCCTACCTTAAAGACCCACACCAAAGAACAAAGCTGACCTCTTCTTGCACCGCATCAGCTGGGATCTCCAACCCCACTATACCTTCACTCCTCTCTGAAACCTGCTCTGAGAGGAATGAAGGTGTAGAATTAGGTGTGTCACAGGCAAGTACTTGCGGGCACTCTGCTAGCAGTACACCAACGTCCGATTCTAGCAGGCAAATTTCCCTGCCCCAGCTGCTGGACCGTCGAAAGAAGTTCACTCCCAGCCATCCACATGCCCAGCGGTTGAATGCTAGCTTGGCTAAATTGCTAGCCCTTCAACTGCTGCCTTTTCAGTTGGTAGACTCGGCCCCCTTCCGTGAGTTTGTGCAATGTGCGGTTCCTCATTGGCAGGTTCCCAAACGACACTTTTTCGCACGGAAGGCTATTCCGGCTCTCTACAGGCATGTGGAAGGCAATGTCTTGGCCTCGCTGGACAGGGCGGTCAGCGGTAAGGTGCATATTACCGCTTACTCATGGTCCAGCAGGCATGGACAGGGACGTTACCTTTCTTTCACGGCCCATTGGGTCACTCTTTTGGCAGCTGGGAAGGATGCAGGACAAGGTGCAGTAGTGTTGGAGGTTGTTCCACCGCCACGCCTCCAAAATGCTACTACTGGTTGTGACACACCTCTCTCCTCCACCCCCTCCTCTTCTTCTTCCTCCATGGCCTCTTCCTGTGGTTTGTCCTCGGAACCAGCGGTGCTCCGTAGGCGTTCAAGGGGCTACGTAAGTACGCAGGCAAAAAGATGCCATGCCGTGCTTGCGCTGGTGTGTTTGGGGGACAGGAGCCACACTGGGGCAGAGGTCCTGTCTGCTCTGCAGGGGCAGGCCGAGAGGTGGTTGACGCCACGCCAGCTTAAGCCAGGAATGGTGGTTTGCGACAATGGCACCAACCTCCTCTCCGCCCTCCGACAGGGACAACTGACCCATGTGCCCTGTATGGCTCACGTCCTTAACCTGGTGGTGCAGCGGTTCTTGGGCAGGTACCCGGGCTTACAGGATGTCCTGAGGCAGGCCAGGAAAGTCTGTGTGCATTTCCGCAGATCTTATAATGCCAGTGCTCGCCTGGCTGAGCTTCAAAAGGAGTTGAACCTGCCCAAGAACCGCCTTATATGTGACATGCCCACCAGGTGGAACTCAACGTTGGCCATGCTGCAGCGGCTGCACACGCAGCAGAGGGCCATCAATGAGTACCTGTGCGACTACGGCACCAGGACAGGGTCAGGGGAGCTCGGGTTTTTTTCACCACGCCAGTGGGGCATGATCAGGGATGCATGCACTGTCCTGGCACCATTTGAGGAGGCCACGAGGATGGTGAGCAGTGACAGTGCATGCATCAGTGACACTGTACCTCTTGTCCACCTGTTGGAGCACACGCTGCGTGGAATAATGGACAGGGCACTTAAGGCAGGAAGAGGAGGACTTCCTTGCCTCTCCAGGCCCCCTTTACCCAGACAGTGTTCCTTCTGTCCCACCCATCGCAGAGGAGGAGGAGGAGGATTGTGTCAGCATGGAGGTGGAGGCTGGCACTCAGCATCATCAGCAGCAGTCTTTTAGGGATGATTTACAGTCCCAAGAAACCAGTGGACTTGTACGTGGCTGGGAGGAGGTGACTGCGGATCATGTCGTCCTTAGTGACCCAGAGGACTCCGGACTGAATGCCTCAGCTAACCTACGCTGCATGGCCTCCCTGATCCTGCAAAGTCTGCGGAAGGATCCTCGTATTCTTCGGATCAAGGAGAGGGACCATTACTGGCTGGCCACTCTCCTTGATCCACGGTACAAGGGGAAGGTTGCGGACCTTATCGTACCGTCGCAGAGGGAGCAGAGGAGGAGACAACTCCGGGAGGCCTTGCAGAAAGGTCTGTGCAACGCGTTCCCAGAGACTGGGAGGTTACAAACTCCTGGTCCTGGACAACGAGTTGCTGAGGCTTCGGGCAGTCAAAGAAGGAGCGGTGGGGAAGGTGGCCGTCTGACCGATGCGTTCAGACAATTCTTTAGTCCACAGCCCCAAAGTATGATCGGTTCCAGCAACCATCGCCAGCGTCTGATATACATGGTGCAGGAATACCTAGGGGCAAGGTCAGACTTGGACACCTTCCCCACCGAAAATCCTCTGGCTTACTGGGTCTTGAGGATGGATCACTGGCCAGAGCTTGCACAGTATGCAATTGAGCTACTGGCCTGTCCTGCATCCAGCGTTCTTTCAGAACGCACATTCAGTGCTGCTGGAGGATTTGTCACGGATCACAGGGTGCGCCTGTCCACCGACTCGGTTGATCGACTGACTTTCATCAAGATGAACCAGTCTTGGATCACCACCAGCTACCACACACCAGATGCTGATATAACAGACTAATTGATTTTAAAATGTCACATCCCTTCAAGACTGATGCTGAGTGCCTGTGCTGTTATGTTGTCTGGCTATCCTCCTCCTCCTCCTCCTCCTCCTCCTCAATGATACGATTAACGATGATAGCTTGGAAGATCATTTTGGTTTATGGGTGACGCCACCAGTGGCTAAGGCCCAATTTTTCAGCCCCTGTTTAACAGGGGCGTGTCATTAAAATTTTTGATGCAATACTTTGCAACAGGCCTCATTGCTGTGCTCCAAGTACAGTATCTGTGAGGGGTTGCAGTGTTGTGCCACCAGTGCCTAAGGCCCAATTTTTCAGCCCCTGTTCAACAGGGGCATGCAATTATAATTATTGATCTAATAATTCACAGCAGGGCCCATTGCTGCGCCCACCAAGAGTAACTGTCAGGCCTTACAGTGTTGTGGCACCAGCACCACCATCAAAGGCCCAATTTTTACTACCACTGATCAACAATTATATGTTATTACAATTCCTGATATTATACTTGACAGCAGGGCGTTCCAGCACCCACCAAGAATAACTGTGAGTGCTTTCAGTGTTGTGCCAACACCAACACCTAAGGGGCCAATTTCTGCAGAGTATATACGGAAGGTCCCTACTTTCAAACATCCAACTTACAAACTACTACTACTTGCAAACGGAAGAAGACAACAGGAAGTGAGAGGAAATCTACCCCTTGGAAGGAAAATTCTCTCCTGTAAGAATTAATATGGGAGAAAGGTGTCTCCTCTCTACTGATGCTTTATCACCAATCCTTGTTTCAATACAAACGCCACATTTCAAAAACAGTTGTCATTGGGGCGCAAAGTGAGGTGAAATGTTCTGAACAGGGGCACAGACAGCAAAAAAAATGTGACAGGGGTGATAACCGTTCCCTATGTTTTCCAAAAAGCTAAAAAAAAGGAATTTGGCATGGAGCTACACTTAAACAATGCAGCTGTTCAAAATTACAAACAGATTCTACATAAGAACAAACCTACAGTCCCTGTCTTGTATGCACCGCCTGTATACGGCTGTTCAGAGTATATAGGGGCTTTTTTATTTTGTGTGCGGGGTTCCCCTTAATATCCATACAAGACCCAAAGGGGCTGGTAATGGGCTGGGGTGGGGGGGGGGGGGGTTGATGGGGTAGCTATGCCATTTTTCCTAAAGATTTTCATCCATATTACCGGGACCAGACATTGCATTAAAGCCGCAAGCAGTTTTAAATGGCTTTTTTTCCTTTAGAAATGTTATTTTGTGCAGGGACAGTTCTAAACACGGGAAACACGTGGCACTTCACAGGCATACTTTAGACACCCCCCAGGTACAATATTTAAAGGAATATTTGACTTTTTTTTTTCACTTTATGCATCATTAAAATGACTGCTCCCGGAAAACGTCCGTTTTTAAAACTTCTTTTTGCATTGATACATGTCCCCTGGTGCAGAACCCGGGTTCCCAAAATTCTGTTTCGGACAATAACATGGATAATAGTCGTTATAATTAGCACTTTAGAATCCGAACGTTCGCATCCATTGTATTTAATAGGGTTCTAATGTTCGCGCGAACTTTCGGTCCGTTCGCGGGTTCTGGTGCGAACCGAACCCGGGGGTGTTCGGCTCATCACTACTTGCCAGCAAAGCTTGGATGCTTGGTATCAAAATGACGTTTCAGTTTGTTGGGCTTCATAGATTCGGCTGATAGAACTTTATTACAAATAATGCATTGCGGTTTCTTAATTCCTGCTGCAACTATTGAAGTGAAACCATACTTGTAAAAATTGTCACAGTAGCTTCTCTTCTTAAGGTTCTTCTCTCTATGATCCATTATCATGGGCTCTCTGATAAAAATATTATAAGAATAGCTTCAATAACACAGACTATTATCAACGCTTAAGACTCCCCCCATCCCAAAATCTCACCCTGTCTCTTGCCTAACACATCTACAGACAGAATTACAAAAGTTTAATTCCCTCTAAAAAATTATTGTGCTCAGCCACATAGCTCGGTAAATAAATTTACATCATAGCGGACCACACCAAGTTCTCAGACAGCGAGAGTCTGCTTATATTCAAATCATAAACTCTTACTTACCTAAGACTACCCTGCCTACAGGGTGACATGGCCGCTGTGTGATTTCACTGCAGAACATGGAGCGTTGTCGCCCTCCTACAGGAACTGGAGAAATAATATCTGTACTTGCAGGGCCAACAGGTAATAAAACTGCTACAGGGGACTCAGAGATACCAAACGTTGCAGTGTGACAGAGCACATCATGGACGGCAGTGTTATCTTCCCTAGAGTTCCACCTGACGGCATCGGGAGCAAGGTTAAGGACAGCAGGAGAACACTGCCTGGGAGTCTCCATGGAGGAAGCAGCCATGTGGGCTGGTGAGTTCAGTCAGAGGACTGAAGAGCATGCCTGATGGGACTGGGAGCTGTCTGGGATGGATGCAAGGTCAGTCAGGAGGACTGTGGAGTGAGCAGGAGAAAGAGAGGCAAGTTGCAGCCAGGAGGGCTGGCAGTACCTGAAGAGGTGGTACTGGGCTCAGTAGCCACAAGTGAGATAGCTAGCACAGAGACATTTTTTCTACACTAAAGGGGTCCGGGGCCTCTGCCTGCAAAGGGTGGTTCTCTCTATCTGGCTGTGCAAGTCTGTGCCAGATCAACCAAAAATTGTGCTAGCTAGCTAATCCTGGGACCTGTAGTTCTAAGAGTTTGTGCTGGAGGAAGAGGAGAGTTTCTGCAAGCAAGAGTTGTGCAGGAGGCAGGAGGAGTGTATATAGTTTTGGTCCTAATCTTACTTTCTTTTGATCAAGTGGGCATCCTATATTGCCAATCTCCATCCAAGTTTAACCCCTCAATAAAACAACACAAACAACTTCTGGACTGCTCTCTGACTCTGAATGCGGTGAAGTGTGCGGTGTGCCTGGCTGGGCAGGAAGAGATCCGGGGAGCGGTGTACGGAGTCTGTGTATCGGGGAGAGGAGTGCGGAGTGTATAATACTGACCCCGGGTGAGTGGCACAGAGACAAGAGGAGACCATTATAGGAACTACTAGGACCCACCTAAAGACCCACTATCTCCCACCAGAAAAGCGCTGTTAAATCATATTTGGGCAAGATAACTGCCAGCACAGAGCACTTCTTGTTTGTGATCTATATTGTTCATGGGAGAAGATCCCTTTACCAATACGTTGCACGAAGCACTTTAGTGACACCATATAGGTTTTTATTAGTACACAAGAATAACTGCGCCAACCTATGTGTAAAATATTATAAATCATATGCTTCTGTTATTTATTCACAATCTATTGATTGATGATGTTAAAGCGGAGTTCCACCCAAAAATTGAACTTCTGCTTTTCGGATTCCTCCCCCCTCTGGTGTCACATTTGGCACCTTTCAGGGGGGGGGGGGAGCAGATACCTGTCTAATACAGGTATTTCGCTTCCACTTCTGGGCATAGATAGCCGAGCCACCCGCGGCTATCTACGCCATGTCCAGTGCCCCCTCTGTCCCACACAGGTCCCAAAAGACAGCAGGGACCAGTGGGATCACGCAGCGTGAGTCGCGCATGCGCAGCAGGGAACCAGGCTGTGAAGCCGCAAGGCTTCACTTCCCGATTCCCTTACAAAAGATGGCGGTGGCGGCAGCCGAGAGACAGATCGCGGGTGCCCTGGACAGGTAAGTATCCTTATTTTAAAAGTCAGCATCTGCAGTATTTGTAGCTGCTGACTTTTTAAAAAAAATTGGCAGAACTCCGCTTTAAGTCCAACATGACGTGACTATGCAAGAAAAAAATGATTATGGAACAAGACATATCATTTTTATATATGAATGTCCCAGTTGGTTCCTCAAAAGTGGTTATTCCGTGCCAGTGCTAGATATACAAAGTGTATAGCACCCAAACATGTATCTAGCACTGGCACAGAATAACCACTTTTGAGGAACCAACTGGGACGTTTATATATAAATGATATGTATTGTTCCACAATTTTCTTTGCACAGTCATGTCAGACTTATTTAATCATAATTTATGTATTGATTGCACCGGTTTGATTGTGACAAACAGTACAAAAATGCCTTAATTACCGGTATTTAGTGCCTGACTAGCCGAAGTCCCTCAGGTGTTCCATCAGCATCAGCAACCCGTCTATTGTGTTAACCGGAAGTGACATCGCCGCCATCTTGGTACCCTCGTTCGCAGCAAGGCTACAGTTAGAAGTCGGCAAGCGGACATCTTTTTACACCCGCCAAAGTCTTTTATTTTACACTTATTTTTACCAGTAAACTGAGCTTACATACTATATAAGGTTTACCGTATATACTCGAGTATAAGCCAAGCTTTTCAGCCCTTTTTTTTGGGCTGAAAGTCCCCCCCTCGGCTTATACTCGAGTCAGCGAAATTTTACATTGGAAATAGTAACTGAAAAAAAGTTGCGGCTGCGGCGTCCATCGTTCAAATCCCGCGGTCTCTTCCTGGTCCCTTCCGTGATAGGCGATTCTCATCAGACACTCTCCGCCTATCACGAACGTTCTCTCATCCTCAGTTTCCCAGCAGACGTCTGTGATTGGCGGAGAGTGTCTGATGAGAATCGCCTATCACGGAAAGGAACCAGGAAGAGACCGCGGGATTTGAACGATGGATGCCGCAGCCGCAACTTTTTTTCAGGTACCATTTCCAATGTAAAATTTAAACAGTGAGGATAGGAAACAGTAAGGCATTGTTGACCCTCGGCTTATACTCGAGTCAGTAAGTTTTCCCAGTTTTTTGTGGCAACATTAGGTACCTCGGCTTATACTCGGGTCGGCTTATACTCGAGTATATACGGTATATAGTATATAAGCTCAGTTTCCTCGTAAAAATACGTGTAAACTGCAAGACTTTGGTGGGTGTAAAAATTTTATGGTGATAGTATATAATCATTGGTGGAGCCAAAACTTCCATGAAAACATCTTCTCAACATATGTCTGTGTATTGTGCGTTCTGGACAATTAATTTCCCCATACACTGTGCAATCTGAATGTATAACGTTTAAATCCACCCATTTCTCTGAGCAATTCATTTCCCCATACACTGTCCAATCTGATTGGATGACATTCAAATCCACTAATTTCTCTGAGCAATTCATTTCCCCATACACTGTCCAATCTGATTGGATGACATTTAAATCCACTATTTTCTCTGAGCAATTCAATTCCCCATACACTGCCCAATCTGATTGGATAACGTCTGCAGCTATTGCACTACACATAAGTGTAGCAGCAAATGATATCACCTGTGATGTATTTTAGTTATCTTGCACACCTGGCCTGACAGGGTTGATGACCACTGAATACGGAGAACAGACATCGGGCTTGTGCTCATTGTAATGCTGATCATGTTAATGAGCTTTTCCTTATCACATGGAGAATATTCCTCCCACTTTTATTCCTTTCATTCATTTCTTTTTGAAACAACTCAATATTCATTCTAGAGATCTTCCTCCTATCAACAACTGTGCAGATGTTTACTGGACTTGTAATTGTGCATTTTATGGTGATAGTCTATAATCATTGGTGGAGCCAAAACTTCCATGAAAACATCTTCTCAACACATGTCTGTGTATTGTGCATTCTGGACTATTCTTTCCCCATACACTGTCCAATCTGATTGGATAATGTTTAAATCCACCCATTTCTCTGAGCAATTAATTTCCCCATATACTGTCCAATCTGATTGGATGACATTTAAATCTAGTCAGCAATCTGACCAGGTTCCACACCATTAGTGATGAGCCGAACACCCCCGGGTTCGGTTCGCACCAGAACCCGCGAACGGACCGAAAGTTCGCACGAACATTAGAACCCTATTAAATACAATCGATGCGAACGTTCGGATTCTAAAGTGCTAATTATAACGACTATTATCCATGTTATTGTCCGAAACAGAGTTTGAGAACCCGGCTTCTGCACCAGGGGACATGTATCAATGCAAAAAGAAGTTTTAAAAACGGACGTATTCCGGGAGCAGTCATTTTAATGATGCATAAAGTGAAAAAAAAAAAGTCAAATATTCCTTTAAATATTGTACCTAGGGGGTGTCTAAAGTATGCCTGTGAAGTGCCACGTGTTTCCCGTGTTTAGAACTGTCCCTGCACAAAATAACTTTCTAAAGGGAAAAAAGCCATTTAAAACTGCTTGCGGCTTTAATGCAATGTCTGGTCCCGGTAATATGGATGAAAATCTTTAGGAAAAATGGCATAGCTACCCCATCAACCCCCCCCCCCCCCCACCCCAGCCCTTTACCAGCCCCTTTGGGTCTTGTATGGATATTAAGGGGAACCCCGCACACAAAATAAAAAAGGACCTATATACTCTGAACAGCCGTATACAGGCGGTGCATACAAGACAGGGACTGTAGGTTTGTTCTTATGTAGAATCTGTTTGTAATTTTGAACAGCTGCATTGTTTAAGTGGAGCTCCATGCCAAATTCCTTTTTTTTTAGCTTTTTGTAAAACATAGGGAACGGTTATCACCCCTGTCACATTTTTTTTGCTGTCTGTGCCCCTGTTCAGAACATTTCACCTCACTTTGCGTCCCAATGACAACTGTTTTTGAAATGTGGTGTTTTTATTGAAACAAGGATTGGTGATAAAGCATCAGTAGAGAGGAGACACCTTTCTCCCATATTAATTCTTACAGGAGAGAATTTTCCTTCCAAGGGGTAGATTTGCTCTCACTTCCTGTTGTCTTCTTCCGTTTGCAAGTAGTAGTAGTTTGTAAGTTGGATGTTTGAAAGTAGGGACCTTCCGTATATACTCTGCAGAAATTGGCCCCTTAGGTGTTGGTGTTGGCACAACACTGAAAGCACTCACAGTTATTCTTGGTGGGTGCTGGAACGCCCTGCTGTCAACTATAATATCAGGAATTGTAATAACATATAATTGTTGATCAGTGGTAGTAAAAATTGGGCCTTTGATGGTGGTGCTGGTGCCACAACACTGTAAGGCCTGACAGTTACTCTTGGTGGGCGCAGCAATGGTCCTTGCTGTGAATTATTAGATCAATAATTATAATTGCATGCCCCTGTTGAACAGGGGCTTAAAAATTGGGCCTTTGGTGGTGGTGGTGGTGGTGATGGTGGTGCTGGTGCCACAACACTGTAAGGCCTGACAGTTACTCTTGGTGGGCGCAGCAATGGGCCCTGCTGTGAATTATTAGATCAATAATTATAATTGCATGCCCCTGTTGAACAGGGGCTGAAAAATTGGGCCTTAGGCACTGGTGGCACAACACTGCAACCCCTCACAGATACTGTACTTGGAGCACAGCAATGAGGCCTGTTGTAAAGTATTGCATCAAAAATTTTAATTACACGCCCCTGTTAAACAGGGGCTGAAAAATTGGGCCTTAGCCACTGGTGGCGTCACCCATAAACCAAAATGATCTTCCAAGCTATCATCGTTAATCGTATCATTGAGGAGGAGGAGGAGGATAGCCAGTCAACATAACAGCACAGGCACTCAGCATCAGTCTTGAAGGGATGTGACATTTTAAAATCAATTAGTCTGTTATATCAGCATCTGGTGTGTGGTAGCTGGTGGTGATCCAAGACTGGTTCATCTTGATGAAAGTCAGTCGATCAACCGAGTCGGTGGACAGGCGCACCCTGTGATCCGTGACAAATCCTCCAGCAGCACTGAATGTGCGTTCTGAAAGAACGCTGTATGCAGGACAGGCCAGTAGCTCAATTGCATACTGTGCAAGCTCTGGCCAGTGATCCATCCTCAAGACCCAGTAAGCCAGAGGATTTTCGGTGGGGAAGGTGTCCAAGTCTGACCTTGCCCCTAGGTATTCCTGGACCATGTATATCAGACGCTGGCGATGGTTGCTGGAACCGATCATACTTTGGGGCTGCGGACTAAAGAATTGTCTGAACGCATCGGTCAGACGGCCACCTTCCCTACCGCTCCTTCTTTGACTGCCCGAAGCCTCAGCAACTCGTTGTCCAGGACCAGGAGTTTGTAACCTCCCAGTCTCTGGGAACGCGTTGCACAGACCTTTCTGCAAGGCCTCCCGGAGTTGTCTCATCCTCTGCTCCCTCTGCGACGGTACGATAAGGTCCGCAACCTTACCCTTGTACCGTGGATCAAGGAGAGTGGCCAGCCAGTAATGATCCCTCTCCTTGATCCGAAGAATACGAGGATCCTTCCGCAGACTTTTCAGGATCAGGGAGGCCATGCAGCGTAGGTTAGCTGAGGCATTCAGTCCGGAGTCCTCTGGGTCACTAAGGACGACATGATCCGCAGCCACCTCCTCCCAGCCACGTACAAGTCCACTGGTTTCTTGGGACTGTAAATCATCCCTAAAAGACTGCTGCTGATGATGCTGAGTGCCAGCTTCCACCTCCATGCTGACACAATCCTCCTCCTCCTCCTCCTCTTCCTGTGCGATGGGTGGGACAGAAGGAACACTGTCTGGGTAAAGGGGGCCTTGAGGGGCAAGGAAGTCCTCCTCTTCCTGCCTCTGTTCTGCCTCAAGTGCCCTGTCCATTATTCCACGCAGCGTGTGCTCCAACAGGTGGACAAGAGGTACAGTGTCACTGATGCATGCACTGTCACTGCTCACCATCCTCGTGGCCTCCTCAAATGGTGCCAGGACAGTGCATGCATCCCTGATCATGCCCCACTGGCGTGGTGAAAAAAACCCGAGCTCCCCTGACCCTGTCCTGGTGCCGTAGTCGCACAGGTACTCATTGATGGCCCTCTGCTGCGTGTGCAGCCGCTGCAGCATGGCCAACGTTGAGTTCCACCTGGTGGGCATGTCACATATAAGGCGGTTCTTGGGCAGGTTCAACTCCTTTTGAAGCTCAGCCAGGCGAGCACTGGCATTATAAGATCTGCGGAAATGCACACAGACTTTCCTGGCCTGCCTCAGGACATCCTGTAAGCCTGGGTACCTGCCCAAGAACCGCTGCACCACCAGGTTAAGGACGTGAGCCATACAGGGCACATGGGTCAGTTGTCCCTGTCGGAGGGCGGAGAGGAGGTTGGTGCCATTGTCGCAAACCACCATTCCTGGCTTAAGCTGGCGTGGCATCAACCACCTCTCGGCCTGCCCCTGCAGAGCAGACAGGACCTCTGCCCCAGTGTGGCTCCTGTCCCCCAAACACACCAGCGCAAGCACGGCATGGCATCTTTTTGCCTGCGTACTTGCGTAGCCCCTTGAACGCCTACGGAGCACCGCTGGTTCCGAGGACAAACCACAGGAAGAGGCCATGGAGGAAGAAGAAGAGGAGGGGGTGGAGGAGAGAGGTGTGTCACAACCAGTAGTAGCATTTTGGAGGCGTGGCGGTGGAACAACCTCCAACACTACTGCACCTTGTCCTGCATCCTTCCCAGCTGCCAAAAGAGTGACCCAATGGGCCGTGAAAGAAAGGTAACGTCCCTGTCCATGCCTGCTGGACCATGAGTCAGCGGTAATATGCACCTTACCGCTGACCGCCCTGTCCAGCGAGGCCAAGACATTGCCTTCCACATGCCTGTAGAGAGCCGGAATCGCCTTCCGTGCGAAAAAGTGGCGTTTGGGAACCTGCCACTGAGGAACCGCACATTGCACAAACTCACGGAAGGGGGCCGAGTCTACCAACTGAAAAGGCAGCAGTTGAAGCGCTAGCAATTTAGCCAAGCTAGCATTCAACCGCTGGGCATGTGGATGGCTGGGAGTGAACTTCTTTTGACGGTCCAGCAGCTGGGGCAGGATAATTTGCCTGCTAGAATCGGACGTTGGTGTACTGCTAGCAGAGTGCCCGCAAGTACTTGCCTGTGACACACCTAATTCTACACCTTCATTCCTCTCAGAGCAGGTTTCAGAGAGGAGTGAAGGTATAGTGGGGTTGGAGATCCCAGCTGATGCGGTGCAAGAAGAGGTCAGCTTTGTTCTTTGGTGTGGGTCTTTAAGGTAGGCTTGCCAACGAGCTGCATGGCAGGTCAACATATGTCTGATCAAGCATGTGGTGCCCAAGCGGCTGATGTTTTGGCCACGCGATATACGCTTGAGACATATGTTGCAAACAGCAGCTGTGCGATCTGATGCACTCGCCTCAAAAAAGGCCCACACCAAAGAACTTTTTGAATGACGGGCAGAGGCAGCGCCCTGCACAGGCGGAGCTCTGCGGTGTGATTCCGTCGGTGTGCTGCCCATTAGGCTTGTGCACAACGGAAAAATTCGTTCCGTTTCGGTTCGTTTCTTTCCGGTCCTGTTGATTCGTAATCATTCGTAATTTTGCTAGACGGGATTTTTCGTGTTCGGACTCATTCGTATTTTTGCAAGCGACATTTTTCGTTGAATTTTTTGTTGCTTTATAATTCGGACTTTCGGTAGAGTACGTTGTTTTTCGTTGATTCTGGACACAACTCCTACTTTCGTAACTTTTTTTGGGTTCGTTGATTCGTAATTTTCTGTGTCTCTCACAACGACGCTGCCTATTATGCCTAATGTGCTTCGAATGGATTTGTACTTTTCTAAATACATAGCGGTTATTTGTAACGATTCGAAATCTCGTATTTTACTTTCGTTTTTTACATGCGGCTATAGGCTCCGCCCCTGTACACCATTTTGAGAGGGTTCAGCACGGTGAGGGAGAAGCAGAGAGCAGAGCAGAGTGAGTGTTATTGTGCTTCGAATGGATTCGAAATCTCGTATTTTACTTTCGTTTTTTCATGCGGCTATAGCCTCCGCCCCCTGTACACCATTTTGAGAGGGAGTTCAGCACGGTGAGGGAGAAGCAGAGAGCAGAGCAGAGTGAGTGTTTTTGTGCTTCGAATGGATTCGTACATTCGTAACTTTTTTCATAACGAATTATGCCGAAGACCTTCGGGCATTCGCTATTTTGCGGTATAATTTATTTCGGATTCGGTTTTATTCGTAATTGCTCTGTTCGGAAATTCGAATGCTTCCGAATGTCCGAAAGTTGCTAAATTCGGACGAATTTTGATTCGTTACGAAACGAATTGCACAAGCCTACTGCCCATACGCTGGCCACTCAAGGGCATCCTGCCTCGTTGGAGATGTGCTTCCTCCTCATCCTCCTCCTCCTCCTCTCTCCTATTAGGCACCCACGTGGAGTCAGTGACCTCATCATCCCCTCCCTCCTCATCACTGGAGCCAATCTGGCAGTATGCTGCAGCTGCTGGAGCATGACTGCCAGATTGGTGTCCTTCTTGAGCATCCCCTCTCTCTGCTCTCACGCTGCTGCCTTCCTCTAGCTGGGTATCATCATCAGATCCTTCCAAACGCTGGGCATCCTCCTGGAGCATGTACCCAACACTGTGCTCAAACAGTTCGGGGGACTCCTCAGGAGGAGGACATGGTGGGTCTAGGGAAGGATTGACTAATGAAGATAATGATACCAGAGAAGAGGACGCTTTGGCAGCTGCTTTGCCAGTACCCTGAGCCTGGGTGAGAGAGGATGAGGAGGATGAGGTGGGCTTGGTCATCCACTCTACCAAGTCTTCGGCATGATGTGGCTCAACATGTCCAGCTGCCGAAAAGAAGGACAAGCGTGTCCCATGGCCATGTGCTGATGACAATGCACCGCGTTCACGACCAGCACTGTTGCCCCCAGACACAGAGCCTGCTTGCCCTCTTTTTTTGCCTCCTGACTGTCTGCCTCTCCTTGGTTGCCTTCCAGACATTTTAATGGATGGCCTGCAGGGAGATGGGAAAAAGAGCAATAAGGGCTACCTTCAGGTGTATACTGTGCAGGAGGCTTAGCAACAATGACACTGACACTGTCCCCTGCCTATCCTTTTCTGTCCCTAAACTCAAGGATTGAAAATATGGAACAGCAAAATTGGTTTAGAACAGAATAGCACACTGTCAGTTTCACTCACTGTACCTCTCTGTCCCTAAACTCAAGGATTGAAAATATGGTTCAGCAAAATAGTTTTAGAACACAATAGCACACTGACACTTTCCCTCACTGTCCTACTCTGTCCCTCCCTACAAACAAGATTTAGCACAGAATAGCACACTGATAATTTCTACGAGTGTCCTTCTCTGTCCCTAAACTCAAGGATTGAAAATATGGAACAGCAAAATTGGTTTGGAAAAGAATAGCACACTGTCAGTTTCACTCACTGTACCTCTCTGTCCCTAAACTCAAGGATTGAAAATATGGTTCAGCAAAATAGTTTTAGAACAGAATAGCACACTGACACTTTCCCTCACTGTACCTCTCTGTCCCTAAACTCAAGGATTGAAAATATGGTTCAGCAAGATTGGTTTAGAACAGAATAGCACACTGACACTTTCCCTCACTGTACCTCTCTGTCCCTACAAACAAGGATTAGCACAGAATAGCACACTGTCACTGACACTCTCCCTACCTATCCTTATTTGTCCCTAAACACAAGGAATCCAGGATTAGTAAAGGAAAAATAATGACACTGTCCCTGCCTATGCTTCTCTTTCCCTGCTCCGGAACACACTACACAAGGCCGCCGCACTGGCGGCCTTTTATAGTGTGGGGCGTGTACTAAACCCCCTCAGCAATAATTGGCCACAGGCATCCTGCCTGTGGCCAATCATTGCTCTCCTCGCTGCCGGCGCTGTGATTGGCCAAGCATGCGGGGTCACAGTGCATGCTTGGCCAATCACAGCGCCTGGATGACACTGCGATGGCGTAGTGCATTGTGGGCCGTTCGCGTCACTCGAATTTGGCGCGAACGGCCCAAATCGTTCGATCTTCGTCGAACGATCGAACAGCCGATGTTCGAGTCGAACGTATGTTCGACTCGAACACGAAGCTCATCCCTACACACCATATGGCCAGTGTTACTTTCGTACAGTTTAGCTCAGTAAATATTAATTTTGCCATTATGACAATGTTCAGAAATCTGATTAACCTGATTTTTGCTTTCTTGGTTTTGCTTTGGGGGGGGGGGGGTTGTTGGGGGGGGAAATATAAAAATGCAAGGGAAGAATAAGTAACGCTGAGAGATTTAAAGGACAGATACTCAACAGATAGAGGGGTCCTTTTCTTTTTTCCTTTTGGAAGTACATACACAGGAATACATGGAATGTAATCTACTGACACTGAAGAGTAGAGGTGGGATATGTGTTTAAAAAATGGGATTAATTAAAGTGATGGGACGAGAAATGTACCATGTATAGATATGTAAGGGAAGATGTGTAATGTATCAGTTGTCCCTCCTCTGAAATATAAATGAAGAATATTTTAAAAAAAATAAAAAAAAATCTGATTAACCAATGTTCCAGCCCATAATAAATAATGTAGATGTGACCACGCCTCACTGATCAGTACAATTAAAATGTATTTATTAATTAAAGCAGAATTGAGAACACAGGGAACGCACATGTTTAGAAAGTATGGGGACTCCAATATCCGTCGCAGACTCTTGATGAAGAGAGAAATGACTATGCACCCCCACCAGCTTAATAGAGGACAGGGATGGTGAGGTTGTTGGGCTCCTTCCACACCACCTCTGCCATGAAGATGGATTTCTCCTAGCTGGAACCGCAAGCAGTACTACACCTGTTAAATGGACAGAAAATATTAAAGGGGTTGTAAACGATATTTTTTTTTGTGCAAAACTGTGCAGCTCGTTTTGCACAGAGTGGCCCCGATCCTTGTCTTCTATGGTCCCTCGGTGGCTGTCTCGGCTCCTCCCCGCAAGAACTAACCCCCTTCATGTGAGCTCTCTCCTGAGGGGGTTAGTTCTTGTCGGCACACTCCTGTGATACAGCCGGCGGCTATAGTCGCATAGGATGAATTAAGGTGAAAAAAAAAAACTTTAAACCCCTTTGAGTTGAAAGGTGAAGCTCTGCTTGTTTGCCTGCCCCCCCCCCTCTGATGCCACATTTTCCACCTTGCGAGAATCTCATTCAGACGTTCCGCCCCTCTTCCTTCTCCTCCTGCCACCAGCCCATTCACAAAGTGCACTGTGCTCTGTGCATGTGCAGTAGGTAACTGGCTGTGAAGCTGATCACTGCTGGTTTACCGTAGCCAAGATGGTAAAGCCAGCACCCAAGAGTCAATAGAAGAATTGAAAAATTGGCTCGGGTGAGGACATCTCTGGAACCCTGGACAGGTAAGTGCCCTAATATTAAAAGTCAGCAGCTGCAGTATTTGTAGCTTGCCCCCACTTGACTTCCTGCCCATCACTACACCAAACAGATTGTTTCTGCCGCAGCTGATCTCTCTGGTAAGTGAGGAAAATGACCGGAAACAGGTGGCACCTCTCCTGCTGCCCATAAGAGTGATCCTGTGGTGAATACGCCACTGGGAACACTTTTATGTGAAACAGAATCGGCCACTGTTTAAAAAATATACCAGGGTGACGGCAGCTAGCTGCTGCCATTACGGTATATAATGTCAAAGTAGCAACATATATACAGTGGGGTAAAAAAGTATTTAGTCAGCCACCAATTGTGCAAGTTCTCCCACTTAAAAAGATGAGAGAGGCCTGTAATTGTCATCATAGGTATACCTCAACAATAAGAGACAAAATGTGGAAACAAATCCAGACAATCACATTGTCTGATTTGGAAATATATTTTTTTTTGCAAATTATGGTGGAAAGTAAGTATCTGGTCACCTACAAACAAGCAAGATTTCTGGCTCTCACGGACCTGTATCTTCTTCTTTAAGAGGCTCCTCTGTCCTCCACTCATTACCTGTATTAATGGCACCTGTTTGAGGTTGTGGACAGGTGTCTTTTATACTGATAACAAGTTCAAACAGTCAGGCCTCGTACACACGGCCGATTTTCTCGGCAAGAACCAGCAAGAAACTTGCTGGCAGAGAGGTCTTGCCGAGTAAATCGGTCGTGTGTACGTGGCTATCGGGTTTCTCGTCGAGAAAACCGACAAGAAACCTCGACGAGAAAATAGAGAACCTGCTCTCTATTTTCTCGTCGAGATTCTCCTCGGCATGTTTCTCGACGAGAAAAGTGAGTGTGTGTACACTTACCTGTCCTCCCGGAAGCCCGCGCATGTTCGAAATGAATTTGACGCATGCGCGGTAGCTTCCTAGGCATACGTAGGGTATACCAAGATGGCGGCGACGGCATCGAATGTGACGAGCGCATGCTCGTCGTAGTCGATGACGTCACCGTGTACGCTCCATTCAAAGAACCGCGGGTTCTTTGAAACGAGCGTGTGTACACTCGGCCGGGACAAGTTTCTTGTCCAAGAATCTCGTCGAAAAAAACGACATGTTTTTTTCAACGAGAATCTCGGCCGTGTGTACGAGGGCTCACACTCCAAACTCCACTATGGTGAAGACCAAAGAGCTGTCGAACACCAGAAACAAAATTGTAGACCTGCACCAGGCTGGGAAGACTGAATCTGCAATAGGCAAGCAGCTTGGTGTGAAGAAATCAACTGTGGGAGCAATAATTAGAAAATGGAAGACATACAAGACCACTGATAATCTCCCTCGATCTGGGGCTCCACACAAGATCTCACCCCGTGGGGTCAAAATGATCACAATAACGGTGAGCAAAAATCCCAGAACCACACGGGGGGACCTAGTGAATGACCTGCAGAGAGCTGGGACCAACGTAACAAAGGCTACCATCAGTAACATACTACGCCGCCAGTGACTCAGATCCTGCAGTGCCAGACGTGTCCCCCTGCTTAAGCCAGTACATGTTCGGGCCCGTCTGAGGTTTGCTAGAGAGCATTTGGATGATCCAGAAGAGGATTGGGAGAATGTCATATGGTCAGATGAAACCAAAGTAGAACTGTTTGGTAGAAACACAACTCGTCGTGTTTGGAGGAGAGAGAATGCCGAGTTGCAACCAAAGAACACCATATCTACTGTAAAGCATGGAGGTGGCAACATCATGCTTTGGGGCTGTTTCTCTGCAAAGGGAACAGGATGACTGATCCGTGTACATGAAAGAATGAATGGGGCCATGTATCGTGAGATTTTGAGTGCAAACCTCATCCCATCAGCAAGGGCATTGAAGATGAAACGTGGCTGGGTCTTTCAGCATGACAATGATCCCAAACACACCGCCCGGGCAACGAAGGAGTGGCTTCGTAAGAAGCATTTCAAGGTCCTGGAGTGGCCTAGCCAGTCTCCAGATCTCAACCCCATAGAAAACCTTTGGAGGGAGTTGAAAGTCCGTGTTGCCCAGCGACAGCCCCAAAACCTCACTGCTCTAGAGGAGATTTGCATGGAGGAATGGGCCAACATACCAGCAACAGTGTGTGACAACCTTGTGAAGATTTACAGAAAACGTTTGACCTCTGTCATTGCCAACAAAGGATATATAACAAAGTATTGAGATGAACTTTTGATATTGACCAAATACTTATTTTCCACCATAATTTGCAAAAAAAAATCTTTCCAAATCAGACAATGTGATTGTCTGGATTTGTTTCCACATTTTGTCTCTCGTAGTTGAGGTATACCTATGATGACAATTACAGGAATCTCCCATCTTTTTAAGTGGGAGAACTTGCACAATTGGTGGCTGACTAAAACGGAAAATTTATATCAAATACTTACCGTAATTTTCCTTTCCTGATGGACTCCATGGCAGCCTACGTGTGGGTTAATCCCGCCCCTCATACCTCATAGGACCCTTCTCCCATAAATCTTTGCTCTGGGCCAGAGGCCGTGTTCCATAATTTAGCCTACTCCAGCCACTGGGAGGGAACTCCTGCTGCCATGGAGTCCATCAGGAAAGGAAAATTACGGTAAGTATTTGATATAAATTTTCCGTTTTCCTGACAGACTCCATGGCAGCCTACGTGTGGGAAATAACTAGCCATACACACCCGGGTGGGCAGAGTGCTGGACAAAAGAAAAAAGGTTTAATTGGCACCATCAACAGACAAGATACGTAAACCACTACGCAGTAGTGTGCCATGAACGTGTTAATTGAAGACCACAAGGCCACCTTACAAATAACTTCTGGAGGCACGTGACGTGATGCCGCCCATGATGAAGACACTTCTAGTTGAGTGAGCAGTCACCGCTTCTGGAGGCGCCAAGCCCTTGGCTTTATAGGCCCACTGAATGGCCTGAACAATCCATGCTCCGATAGATCTGGAAGAGGCACGCATTCCCTTATACTTCCTGTGAAAAGAACGAGCAGGTGGTCGGTCTGACGGAAAGAAGCTGTAGCTTCAAGATACTGACTCAGAGCTTTTCCAACATCTAAGGGATAAACACTGGAATCCTTGGTAGATCTGAACGTTGGAAGAGCAATCTCCTGATTGTCATGAAACACAGATGCCACTTTGGGGTTTGAACCCAACATAGGAATTAAAAAGTTTAGAAATGGCTCCTTGCATCCCTGAGAGCTGATTTCAGAGACCCTCTTGGCCGATGTTATAGCCACCAAGAAGACAACTATTAGAGAGAGTCATTTGACAGAAGATTGATCTTCATGTTCCAACTCTCTACCCAAGAAAAAATCCAGGACAAGGGGAAGATCCCAATTAGAAAAACTTGGCTCTGAGGTCTGAGCCTTATTGCTCCTCTGAAAAACTACTGAGTAAGAGGGTGTCTAGCCCAGGAAACACCCGTAAAGGCAGAGATTACAGCGATTTGGACTCGCAGCGAGCTGACTGACAATGAGAGATCCAATCCTGATTGTAAGAAGCCCAGGATATCATGTATCTTTGGGTTATTGCAAGAACCTGCAGTGGAAGAGGTGTAGTCTGAAAACTTTTTCCAAATCCTCTGGTAGACCCTGTTGGTGCCTGTTCTTCTGGCATTTAATATTGTGGAGATGGCCCTACTTGGACAGCCTAGGGCCTCTAACCTTCCCCTCTCAAGAACCAGATCATCAGATGTAGATGGGGCCGGGCATGGATGTAGAAATGCCCCTTGTGATAGGAGATCTGGTCTGGAGGGTAGAGGAACTGGGTCCCGGAAGCTGAGTTGCATCAGCAGTGGAAACCATGGCTTGTTTGGCCAGTACGGGACTATTGCCACTATCTCTGCTTCTTCCATCCTGAGCCTCGACAAAAAACGGAGAATGACAGGAATCGGGGGGAAAGGCATAGGCCCTGTGGAACCGCCAATGGTCTGTCAGAGCATCTACCTAAAAGCCTGGGGATACCAAGACCTCGTGTAGTATCTCTCTAGTCTGAAGTTGCATGGGGAGGCGAACAAGTCTACTTCCGGAATGACTCCCAGGGACAGGACCCACCTGAAGACTTTGGGGGGGAAGTCCACTCGTTGTCCAGAGAAACTCAACAGAAAATCTGCCTGAACGTTCGGGACTCCAGGGAGATAGACAGCTGTCAGGTTGGCCAGGTTTTTCTGGGCCCAGATCATGATGGGCTCTATTTCCTTTGACAGGGAGAGACTGCGAGTACCCCCCTGTCTCTTGATGTATGCGACTGCCGTTGTGTTGTCCAGTCTTAGGAGGACTGAGTCTCCTGCTGTTAAGTGGTGAAAGGCCTGCAGAGCGCAGAACGCTGCCCGGAGTTCCAGAACATTGGAGACTATCCTGTGAGAGGGAAAATTCCATATGCCTTGGGCTACTTTTGTCAGCCTCTGTTGCTGGCATCTGTAGTGATGGTGACCCAAGACACAGGTGCGATGGACTGACAATTGAGGAGGTTCCTCTGTTGTAGCCACCAAGGAAAGCTCTCCCGCATGGATGAGGTTATTTGGATAAAATGATCCCGAAGCCCTGGATTATACTGCTGGAGGAAACCCTTCTGGAAGGGCCGCATTTTCCACTGAGCCCACTTTACCATGGGTGTTGTTGCCACCATGGTGCCAATGAACTTTAGGCATTGAGAGGCTTGGAGATGAGAACGACATTGCAAGCCAAACTCTGTCCCGGATCACCGGGATTTTTCCAGGGGTAACAAGATGGTGCTCTTGATAGCGTTGAAGTGTGCCCCGAGGAATACCAGGGACTGCGTAGGATCCAGATGGCTCTTTTACAGATTCAGAAGCCAACCAAACTCGAGTAGAGTGGAGATGACCTGGGATCTGTGGATTAGCAACTGCTCCTTGTCCCGAGACAACAGCAGGTCGTCTAGATAGTGATCCAACCCGATACCTCTGGTCCTGATCAGAGCCACGACAGCCAACAAGTTTTGAAAACACACGAGGCGATGTTGTAAGCCCGAAGGGGAGACAGGTAAACTGCAGACGGATTTGATCGACAGCAAAGCGAAGGTATTTCTGGAATTCTGACGCTATCGGAACATGGAAGTAGGCGTCCTTCCGGTCTATAGAGACAAACCAATCGCCTGGTTGGATTGCTTGACTGATCATGAGTAGTGTCTCCATCTTGAACTTCTCCTTCTAGATAAAAGAATTCAAGTGGGTTAGGTCTATAACTGGCCTCCAGGAGACGTTTTTCTTCAACACCATGAAGAGGGGCGAGTAGACCCCTTAAAACCTTTTGTCATCTGGAACTGGAATTGCAGCGCCCTGAGCCACAAGAGAGACAGGAGAATTCGCTTTTTCTCTTCCGAGAGAGGCAAGGATGCCGACTTGCTCTGTTTTAGGCAGGTGCAATATCATAAAGACTTAGGGGATTCTTGTCCACCGGAAGATGCCCCTTTTGAAAACTTCTGGCCTGAAGGCTGTTTTTTCTTCCAGGTCTTCTTGAACTCACGGCCAGGCCTATAGTAGCGAGCATTCCTTGCTCGATCTGAACTTTGCCTGGGCTGTGTTCTCTTCTGGTTTAGCAGATGGCGATCCTGGGGAAGGAACCCCGACTTGCCCCCTGTGGCACGGGTGATGGCACTGTCCGATATGTTCCCAAAGAGGGACGAACCCCCAAATGGAATCCTGCACCATGCCTGCTTGGAGGCAGGGTCAGCTACCCATGGGCGCAGCCACAAGGCACGCTTAGCCGTGACAGATGTCAGCATGATCCGAGCCACCAGGCGAATTATGTCTAGGGAAGCCCCACGAGAAAAGCCAACGTCAACCTTAGCCCATGAATAGGTGAGCTCCTGGCCAGTTCTTCCGAGATGCTCCTCAGAGAAGCATCTACGTCATCTGCCCAGACTTCCATCGCTTTAGAAAGGGCTGCGAGAGCTAGAGCTGGTTTGCAGGTCATACCCGCTGTAATGTAGATCCGCTTGAGGGCGGTATAAATTTTCCACTCCAGGCAATCCCTAAAGGAAACAGTATCCTACAATGGGAGTGTGACGTGCCTCACCATCCTCATTAGGGCTGAGTCAATGAGAGGAGCCGACTCCAGGTGTTTTACATCCTTGCTTTTAAATGGGTACATTTTTGATACCTTCATTAACAGGCAATTCTTCCTTTCAACACCACCCCATTCGTCGGTAATTATTGCGCTGAGTTCACCCAAAAAGGAGAAATTAGGGTGTTCTTTTTTGAGGTGTTTAAAATATTTCCTCTATTTGGAGGGTGCCTCCACTGGCTCTTCCATCTCAAAGCTTCTTTGACAGCTTTTGACCAGCTGTGGTACTAGGGCAAATTCAAAACCTGCACCAGGGTCATCTACCTCCACCTCACTGTCTGAGGCTTCAATTGAGGAATGGCTCGGCTGTGAAGGGCCTGGAGCCTTGAGATCATCCCTAATAGGGACTGACATAGTGTCGCCAGCAGGGTTGTGGGTATGACCAGAATCCCCTTTACTCAGGGACTCACGGACCACCTTTCTGACCAGTGCTTCCACTTGTTGGTCTCCACCCTCTCTTTCTTATGCGACTTTAGAAAAGCATCGCTTGCAGAGCGATTTGCCTTCAGGAACCTGGGCCCCGCATAACCAGCAGGCTTTCCTCACAGAGCGGCTGGAGTGGCGGTGAGAGTGACACCCAGAGGTGGTTTTAGACTCCTATCTGTGGTACCTAGATCTAAAGGAAGATCTGACGTCTGGACCTTGAAGAGGAGTGACAACGTTGAGACCTAGGATGGTCTTTGCCGTGCTTTGGTGTTCAGACCTAGAAGAGCTGAGTGAAAAAGAAAGGGTTAAGAGCTCCTGAATAAGTGAACCCAAGCATCACAGGTAGAAAATAAATAAATCCTACCTGCAGCGCAAGGGTTGGCCACAAGAGGGCGGTGACAGATCCATGGCAAGGCAGTTTGAAAATGAAATGAATCATTACAGCCTTATGAGAAACAGGAGTGACAACAGGCATGAGAGAGCACATAACAAAACATAGCCAGCACCCAGGGAGCCTGCAGCAAACAATTTACCTTGTAAACCAGAGCCCAGTGCCTGGATAAACACTGCATAAGCCTGCAAGTCATCCCAAGTAATAGCTGCTTTGACAGCTATTTAAATCTGCCACCGTTAACGATGTCACCACCCCATAGCGGTTGCCATCCGGTGGCGGCCAATCGCATGTGCGACCGCCGCCGCCATTTTGGCGAAACTGCGCCTGCACGAACCAAGCACGGAATCTTCGTTCGCAGCTTGCGGATGCGCAGCGACTTCCTGAAACGGCGAGCTGGAACGCAGCTGCGCTCCAGCCACCGTGGCCACTCACTGGAGCTTGATAGAAAATAAGGAGACATACAAAACACAGAGATACGGCTGCCATATAAAAGGAATATCTTTGTACATTACCACCACCACGGCACGATCCGGACCAGAACCTGGGACTGGGGAGCTGTTCGCTCGACCCACCGCACGATCGGGCGTTTACAAAGCCTCCCGCTAATAGCTGGGACGTTTGGCCATATTGCCGCTTGCCTGCCAATGGCCAGGTTAGTAAGCTCTTCATGGTATCACATCATATCGCCCATGTCCACCTGCTAATAGCTAGGATTGCTGGACTGCAGAGAGAATCACCGCTAACCACCAACGTATCGCCGTGCACACCGCCAGGCCTGGATTACAGAAAAACTTCATGAAAAGGTAAGACTATATCTTGGTCCTAGGAGGAGGACAAAAAAAGGAACACGGCCTCTGGCCCAGAGCAAAGATTTATGGGAGAAGGGTCCTATGAGGTATGAGGGGCGGGATTAACCCACACGTAGGCTGCCATGGAGTCTGTCAGGAAATACTTTTTTTGCCCCACTGTACATTAGAAATATATATATATATACATGGTGGCCAGTCTGTATGTGCCTAGAGTAAACCTTCTAAACGAAATTTACATGTATTAATAACGAGAGAGAGACAGATCGAGTGTATGTATGTACAGAAAAATGTGTATTTAGATAATGCATACACAACAAAAATGTGAATGTACACACAGCTAAACATAGTCAAATCACCCCCCCTCGTTGATGCACGTCACACTCACACTGCAAATAACAAAGAGCTCCTCCTCAGAGAAGGTTTGGCGAGGCATGCTGGCAGCAGTATCAATCAACTTCCTGGAAAAAGCTGATTGGACAAAAGCCAAACAATGAACCAGGAAGTAGTCATATTTCCAGGGGTCGTGCATCATCTGCATAGAATTCGAGCATTCACCCACAAACATTCACATACTACATATTTTGCGCATATGTTTGTGCATGAAAAGTTCTTGATTATTTTTCTAAATGTAAACTGGAGTTGCAGAATTAATAATCAAAAAGTAGTTTGCTTTTTTTTTGGGCTTTTTTCCTCCTCAAAACATTGGAGACTGCAACCAATACAAGCATTTCATGTACAATATGTGGCATGTAAACTCCCCTCAATGTAAACCCAAGATAACAAAAAACAGGGAAAGTCTTATCGTTTCAAACTTAAAGCGGAGTTCCGCCTAAAAAATTAATATTTAGCCCTGGTTCACATTGGTACGATTTGAGATGCGATTTGACATGTCAAATCGCATCTCAAATCAGTGGCATTTGCCAGAAATTGTACGGCCTAATCGTTGCGATGCTGCATCTGCGGCGTTGCACCAATTTCAAAAAGTAGTTTCTGTACTACTTTGTGATTTACGGCCGTGATTTACATTGACATCTGTGTAGAAACCTGCACAGATGTCTCTGCAATCGCGGCCAAAATCGGGACTGCCAGTAGGAATGAAATCGTGCACTCCCGTAGCCCAGTGTGTACCTGGGCTAAAAGTCAGCAGCTACAAATACTGCAGCTGCTGACTTTTAATAATCGGACACTTACCTGTCCCAGGGTGCCCGCGATGTGGGGAAATGAAGGCCCGCTCGTCTCCCCCTCCTCTCCGCGGCACCAGCATTGTCACTGTGGGCGCCCAGCTGTGGCTTTACAGCCGGGCAGGCACTGCGCATGCGCGAGCCGCGCTGCACACAGTGATTGGTGCAGCAATCATCTGGGACGTGTCCTAGATGATTGCGGAGAGGTGACTTGCTTCCGGATGCCGAGGCGACCTAGGGAGGAAGTGGGAGCTGGAACCCTCTAAAAAGAGGGTTTCCGCTCCCCCCCAAAAAAATGACATGACAAATGTGGCATGTCAGGGGGTCACCTTTCTTACGGCTGGGTTCACACTTGTGCGGTGCGAATTCCAGCTCTGTTATCTCTGCAAAGAGATAACAGAGCTGTTCAGCATTTCATGTGCGGTGTAGCTGCGGACTTGCTGACCTGGGAGCGGGGAGGGGGGAAGTGTAGTGAGCAGGGAGAGAAATCCTGTTGAGAACTGAACACATTGGCAAATCGGATGCGTGCCCATAGAAGATAATGGGCCTGAATTTGCACCTAAGCCTCACCGCAATGCCTAGAAAACGCACACGTTTTTTGGGCAATGCGCAGTGCGAATGCATCACACATATGTGAAGGAACCAGCCTCATTACAATCAATATATTTTATAATGTTATGCGAATTGGATGCGGTGTAAGCCGCAACAAATTCGCATAGGTGTGAACAGGGCCTTAAAGTGGAAGTTCCATTTTTGGGTGGAACTCCACTTTAAAACGGAATATCTGATCTGTTTGCAAATGAATGAACACATGCTATAGGGATTGATATCTGAGTTCACCTTTATCATGAAAAAAGACCCAATTACACAGAAAAAGCACTGCAAAGCATTTTACAACTTTATTTGCCTTTATTTTATCTTCTTTTTTTTTTTTTGGTGAACTTTTACTGTGTTTCTCAAATAAAGAGCACTGTGAAAGTAATTACTCAGCGGTTAGAAAATCAAGTGAAGGTTGCCTATGCACAGAAAAACAAACAAAACACACCACATACAAAAGAGCGAACACTCAGGACAGACAAGTCTTTAGCACATAGATAACAAAATCAAGACAATTGCATAAACTTTCATACAGCTAAGTGAGTATACAAAAAAAAAAAAAAAAAGGCAAGTCATATACACATCCCTCCAACTACATACATGTACTACATACATAGACCTCCCTGTCCTGTGTGTATCACGCTACACGGTATAAGAAATTTAAGGTCAAAATAGGTAACAGCTGAAAACATTTTAGTAAACCATTATTAGTGAAGTAACCGTGATTTGCAGATATTTAGAATAGTTACTAAAAACAATCTAAACTCTAAGCAATAATAAAATCGATGCCTGGATAACAAAGTATACACATAACAAGGTGGCCTCACTTTAGGCAAATTTACACAAACCACATGCCCCCTTATATAACATAGGAGATGGGTTTTGGCGCGAACACGCGCACCTGAGCAATGAACTTTCTCACGTGCTGCTTATTAATGCGCACATGCGCAATGAAAAAATTGTCCCTTAGTTTATCTAACTTCATTTTGGAAACTTAGCTGCTCAGATAGCTGAAAAATGTCAGACAATCAGATTGCACAGTGTATGGGGAAATGAATTGCTCAGAGAAATGGGTGGATTTAAATGTCACCCAATCAGATTGGACAGTGTATGGGTAAATTAATTGCTCAGAGAAATAAGTGAATTTAAACGTTATCCAATCAGATTGGACAGTTTATGGGGAAATTAATTGGTGGTGGATTTAAATGTCATCCAATCAGATTGCACAGTGTATGGGGAAATGAATTGTCCAGAATGCACAATACACAGACGTGTTGAGAAGATGTTTTCATGGAAGTTTTGGCTCCACCAATGATTATAGACTATCACCATAAAATGCATAATTACAAGTCCAGTAAACATCTGCACAGTTGTTGATAGGAGGAAGATCTCTAGAATGATTATTGAGTTGTTTCAAAAAGAAGTGAATGAAAGGAATAAAAGTGGAAGCAATATTCTCCATGTGATAAGGAAAAGCTCATTAACATGATCAGCATTACAATGAGCACAAGCTCAATGTATAAGCAGTTGTGCACTCTGGAGAACGCAGATGCGCCCGTGTGCAACACACATATTTAACAAACTAAAGCGTGCGCGCCCTGACAGGTGAGCATAAAATGGTGTGCTTTGTCAATGCACATGTGCAGTTGAGTAGCCGAAAGAAGGGTGTAAAAAGGCATGATTAGTTGTAAGACAGATCTACAGGTTCTGGACAGAATTTGTGCATTTAAACAATATTATATACATACTTTTTAGCCTGGTAACAGAAGATGGTAAACTAGTAAAGTTATCTACAATATTCAGACAAAAATGTTGAAGATTACATTGGCTGCGCTTGCTAATGTTAGGCGCGAAAGATTGCGCAAGTGCGCAACATCGCTTCCTATGTAAATATGGTTTGGTGCATATAAGTGCACCATAATTTTTGATAAATGTTTTGAGTCCCGTTTTTTGTGCAATTGCTCCAATTTCTCCACTGCACCACAGGCGCAGGTCTTTGGTAAATCACCCCTTTGGAGTCTTCACAATAGTCTCTTTCCACAGACAGGGATTTCATCTGGAGGACAATCAGTCAAGTATTTGTATTGTCGACTTATCATAGTGGTAGCAGGTCTTTTTATCTAACAGACCAGAAAATGTAAATATCTTTGGTTCTTTGGTTTCTAGCTTTGCAATTAGTTTGTTTATAGTGTTTAAGGTTAGGTGATTTAATAAACATTGGGAAACAGCTAAAGTCATTGTGACCCTTTCTTCACCTTTCTCTCATGGGGCTCATGACATAATTTTTTTTTAAAAGATATTATTTCTCCTCAAAAGGTCTAACATGGTGATATATTATTTCTCCTCAAAAGGTCTCACATGGTGATAATTGCTTTATATTTTGGTGCCTGGGTACCATTGCTTGGTAGCACATAAATTGTCTAGCTCTTCTTGAAGACCTGTACACTGGAGAGGGCGATGATGACATTCATTCATCATATCTAACACTACCATTAGTGAAGTACCTCCCTCTAAAACCGAGCCCACCACCCATGTTCCAGCCTTCCCCACTATCTCATGACACACTCATCCAGACCCCCTTTCCTCCTGGAAATAGCAGACACTCAGGTGTCTAGGCCGGTACCCTGTGCTATAGACCAGCCCTTCACAACAACGCAGGCGAACCCAAAGAGCCTAAAAATGCTAGACCCTATATCCACTTCAGATCCTTCTTTTTTAGTAAAAACCCCCCAACCTGCACAAAAAAAGAAAGCTAGAAGAAGAGGCAGACAAGGGGGGAGACGATGGGGGGAGAAGAAGACAAAAAGAGAAAAGGGAAACTCCCCAAACAATAAAAATATTTAACTTTTCCACACTACCACTGAGCTCGGAGGACACTTCATTACTGAGCAAAGGATCAGTTTTGCCCCCTCAGCCCGCCCAAATCCCTTTACCCTATTCTTAGTCCTCAATAAATTTGTTCGTAACTTAACAGTAAAAAGATTTTTTAATATTAAATCTGCAAAAAAGAGAAACTCACCACTGACCCCAGGCTGGATGCTTCCTGACTAGCTTTTCTTCAAGACCTGTACAATGGAGAGAGCGATGATATTCATCATATCTAACACAACATCCTCCCACCTCTCCACCTGTTCAACATACTTCATTCCGACCAAAATCCATCTTCAACCGCACCCATGTTAAAGGCCCATATATACAGAGCTTCTACTAAGTCGTCTCAGCACCAGAAAGGGCATGCCTTAAAGCCCTAACCCAAAATACTGACATTGTTATCAAAACAGCCGACAAGGGAGGGGGAATTGTTGTCCAAAATAGGGACGCATATGTCAAAGAAGCCCATAGACTTCTATCCGACAGCAACACCTATATCAGACTCCCCCGTGATCCATTATCCCAATTCACTTCTGAAGCCCACGTGTTGGTTAATAAAGCCACCAAAGACGGAATTATTGAAAAAGCCGAAGCCGCATTTCTCAAACACGAAAACTACCACACACACCATATTTCTACCATATCCCCAAAATTCACAAAAGCTTGACTGATCCCCCTGGATGCCCCATAGTGGCGGCCATGGACAGCGTTACCAATCCCTTTTATATGTGTATTGAGATTTTTCTGCATTCACTGGCTCAGAATCTACCAGCATCTATTGAACACCCTGCAAAACTACCGCTGGGAATCCACCTACCTGTGGTTATCCCTTGATGTTTGCTCATTGTACACATCAATCCCCCATGACATCGGAATAGAAGCAGTACAATATTTCCTCTCCCAAGACACCGTAATCAATTCTAGACAGGCAGAATTTTTCATAGAATTCACAAAATTCTGCCTAACTCATAATTATTTCCTTTTCGAGAACCAATACCATCTACAGACTCAAGGCACAGCTATGGGGGCAAATTCCACCCCCAGCTATGCCAACCTGACAATGGGTCTCTAGGAACAACGTGCGATTTGGAACAACCCTTATTCTGAACATATTGTGTATTTCGGACGATACCCTAGATGACATAGTCGTCATCTGGGATGGGTCTTGGCCACTGGCTGACGATTTTGTGTCCTATTGTAATGCTAAAAATATAGGTCTATCCTTAACCTCAGTCTGCGATTCCGACACCCTAGGTTTTTTAGATCTAGAACTGAGCCATACTGACAACACCATTCACGCAAAGAATTACAAGAAATCGACTGCAGGCAACTCATACCTCCATTTTCGTAGCTGCCACAATCAGAGAAGGAATTGCAACATACCAAAAAGCCAATTTTGTCGCTTAAAAACACAACTGCACCCATTTAGAGTACTATACCAAACAGACTGATCTCTTCAAGAAGAAGTTTCTCAAAAAGGGCTATCCCTCCTCCCTAATTCAGGGCGCTTATAACCATTTTCTGAGTGAAGCACCCAGATCCAACCATCACCAGTCTATCTCATCCTCCCAGACACTCATTACCCAGTTCTACACACACACACACACACACACACACAGCATAAAAAGATGGAACACATCTTTCAAAAACACTGGGCATACTACGAGAAGATCCCCACCTTCAAAATAGCCTCAGCGATCTACCAAACGTCACATACAGAAAGGCCCAATGATATGCTAATGATATAATTTTCATTAGTAAAATCTTGTATATAGTCCCTTATCATCCCCTCCAAGAGCTTGCAAACTATTGACGTTAGGCTAACTACTCTGTAGTTCCCAGGGATAGATCTTGGTCCTTTTTTAAATATTGATGCTACATTGGCTTTTCTCCAATCAGCTGTTACCATTCCAGTCAGACTGGATACAAGGCAGGATGAATCCATGTTTTTTATGTTGTTTATGCCAAATTCTGACCCTACCATCTGAATGTTGCAGCTGAAATCGAGACTCGTCAGACTAGGCAACTTTTTTCCAATCTTTTTCTGTTAAATTTTGGGGAGTCTGTGCAAATTGTAGCCTCAGTTTTCTGTTATTAGCTGACAGTAGTGGCCCCCCCGGGTGGTCTTCTGCTGCTGTAGCCCATCTGCCTCGAGGTTCAATGTGCAGTCAGAGATGGTATTCTGCATACCTTGATTGTAACGAGTGGTTATTTGCGTTACAGTTACCTTTCTATCATCTTAAACTAGTCTGCCCATTCTCCTCTGACTTCTGACATCAACAAGGCATTTTTGTCCACAAAACATCTGCTCACTGGATATTTTCTCTTTTTTGGACCATTCTCTGTAAACCTTCAGATCAGCAGTTTTTGAAATACTCAGACCAGCCCGTCTGGCACCAACAACCATGCCATGTTCAAAGTCACTTAAATTTCCTTTCTCCCCCATTCTGATGCTCGGTTTGAACTTCAGCAAGTCATCTTCACCACGTCCTAGATGCCTAAATTCATTGAGTTGCTGCCATGTGATTGGCTGATTAGAAGTTTGTGTTACCAAGAAATTGAACAGGTGTACCTAATAAAGTGGTCGGTAAGTGTGTAAAATGGCAGTCTAGGCAAGGTTCTACAGAAAACACTAATGTGCAGGTGTGTGCTGGGTTCCAATGAGCCAGGATTTGATTTCCGGACTTCACCCTCCCAGGAGTCAGAGTGCGTGTCTGCAAGGGAGCAGAGAAGTGTATGTCTGCACCACGACAGAGACAGGCCCGAGCCTGAGGAATGAAGCAGCAGGGAGCCACAGGAAAAAAGACAAGCTGACAGAGGTACAGCATCTGTGCACAAGTGCTGAGCATTTGTGTTAGACGGTCAGGAAGACCAAGGCACCAAGCTTGAGCGGCAGGATTGCCAAAGAGAGCCGGGAGGCTAAAGTATTTTTGTTAGCAAGGAAAAAGTGATACTAGCGGTGGGTAAATGTGCTGCACGCCCCAAATGATTATAAAAAGGAAAAATTACACCAGTGGGCTTTGTATTACAGCAAAGAATAATACAGTTATTATATAAAAAAAAATAGGATTTTTGTACTCACCGTAAAATCCTTTTCTCTCAGTTCATGGACGGACACAGCTTCAATCTTGACAAGTGGGTATTAGAAGGCTGCGGACGCAGCACCACCTATCCTTGTGGAAGATCAGATAGGGAGGCTTGCATGACAAGGCTGCCCGCTCAGAAACCCATCTTAACTGGCATAACAGCCACCAAAAGGATCACTTCCCAAAAAAGTGTCAAGGGGAACTCCCTGATGTTCTCAAATGGTGGTTTCTAAGGCACCTAGAGGCCATGCCGTTAAAGCCATTGACTGTAAGCAGGATGGCATATGGGACCCTGCGACAGCAGGTCCTCACGTAGCGGTAGACGCCAAAAGGACGTCTCCTACACAATCCCCACAGAGGTAGTGGAGGGGCCGCCTGCCGAACCCTCTGTACAAACGTTCTCACTAGAGAGTGAGTCACCAGGGGTCGTTAAAAGAGAACAGCCAGGGCAGATACCTGCCCCCTAAATTGTACTTAAAGCAACATTTTTGGCCCGTTCCCTGCTGAAACAGCAGGACTCTGGAACCAAATAAGTACACGGATGCCACCTCATTTCCTCACAAAGGGATATGTAGGTCTTCCAAGTGCAATGGTAAATCTTCCTAGGGGATGATTTCCGAGCACTCCTCATGGTAGAGATCACAGAGTCTGACAGGCCCCGGTCTCTTAGCACCTGGCTCTCAAGCCATGCCGTTAAGCCAGTGACTGTAAAAACAGGATGGCGTATGGGACCTTGCGACAGCAGGTCCTTTCTTAGCAGCAGATGCCAAAAGGCGTCTGCTACCAGACGCACTAGATCGGCGTACCAAGGATGCCGAGGCCAATCCAGAGCAATTGGGACCATTGGAACCCTCTCTGCTTCCAGTGTGCGAAGCAGATGAGGAAGGAGCTTCAAAGGAGGAAAAGCATAGATTAGCCGGTACTGGCTCCACGGTGCCATCAACGCAGCTGTCGTGTTTGCCCATGGGTCTCTTGAACTGGCCACAACCTCAATACCTTCCGATTGAGTCGAGAAGCCAGGAGATGTACGACTGGCGTGCCTCCCCTCTGGTAAAGGAGCTGAAACACCTCTGGGTGTAGAGACCATTCTCCTTGGTCCAGCATCTGGCAACCCAGGTAGTCCGCCTGCCAGTTTCCCACACCCGGAATGTAAACGGCCGACAGGCCTGGTACGCTCCTTTCTGCCCCCCTTAGGAGGTGAGCGACCTCCGATGCTGCAGCAGAGCTGCTTGTTCCCCCTTGATGATTGACATACGCCACCACTGACTGGACGTCTCTGTAGCCTCTGAGACCATGGAGAGGCAAAACCAGATCGGCCGGAGTTTCAGGGCAAAGATTGGCAAATGGGATTCCTCCAGAGTCCAGCGACTCAGGTTGGCGGAGCTCCCCAGACTCCTGTCCAACCGGGAAGACAGGCGTCCGCCGTGACCACCATCCAGTAAAAAGGAAGGAACGACTTCCCGGACAGAAGTGCCGGTGATGTCGGCCACCAACTAGGGAGGTCCTGACTAGGTGGCTCACCCGGATTTTGACAATCCAGGGATGAAGGGCACAGAATTACCTTCTGTAACACCTGCGTGTGAAATAGTGCATATGGTACCATCTCGAAGGAGACTACCATGAGGCCAAGGACTCGCCTGAAAAAGTGGCGTGACAACAATCTTTGGGATGTCAACTGCCGCACCACAGCCCGAAGGGTCTGCAACTTTCCCATAGGGAGGAAAAAAACTTTCGCCAGAATCAACCCTAGATACACTAGGAGTTGAGACTGTACCGATACTGACTTCTGAGTGTTCAGCACCCAACCAAGGATCGGAGGGTCTGACAGGTTATAGACAAGCTCACCTCTAATTTTGAGTTTGAAGTGGCCCTCAGAAGAAGATCGTCCAAGTTGCCCATGATAGCGATGCCACGCTGTCTTAGTAGGGCCAGAATCGGGGCAAGCACCTTGGTGAACACCCTTGGTGCCGATGCCAGGCCAAAGGAGAGAGCCACCATTGGTAGTGGTCTTCCCCGGCCGCCAAACGCAGACATCTCTGATGCCTGGTGCATATGGGGACATGCAAGCATGCGTCCTTGATGACCAAGGATGCAGGAAATCCCCCGGATGGAGGGCCGCGACAACAGATTAGAGTAGAACCCCTGAACCCGTTCCTGTACTGAGACAGGAAGGACCACCCTGCGTATCAGCAGGTCTTGAACCGCCCCATATAGGACTTCCCGACGAGTCGGCTGAAGTTGGCGGTTTAGAGGGGAAAAAATCTGTTCGGAAGGCAAGCAAGGTTGGGCTTGCGAAACCAGGGATGCTTCTGTCCCTCAGCAGGTTCTTAACCGGCATGGGGTTGTTTACTTGCCGCACTAGGCGGATGAAAGAACTGCTTGTGCGTGGTTAAGGAGAGCCCTAGCCTATGGCGTGGCTCCTTACCCCTTTTTGGATTGCGGGAGCAGCAAGCTCTTACCTCCTGTGGCATCCTTAATTATGTCATCCAGAGAGGCTCCAAAAAGACTGTCACCCTTAAAAGGCAGGTCCAATAAGGCCTTCTTGGAAGTTTTTTGGTCCGTAGACCAGCACTTAGCCAAACCAGGTGGCGTAACACCATCGCATAAACCGAGGCTCTGGACAGCAAGGGGATAGTATCCATGTCTGACTCAAAGAAAAACTTAAGGCCCTGTACCAACTGGTCGGCCAAAGCTACCTCGTCTGGAGGGGCTTCCTGAGTCTTTAATCCCTGGAGTAGCATCTTTGCCCACTCAGTAGGTGTCCGAGACACCAAAGCCCCAGCCATTACTGGACGCACCGCTGAGCCCACTATAGGTAGCGAGCGATTGCCTTAGCCTTCTTGTCCGCAGGGTCCTTGAAGACAGGAGCCCCTTCCACTGGACTCGTGATTACTTGGTTAAGTCTGGACACAGGGGGGTCCACTATCGGGGGAGAGGTCCATTTTTTTTCAGGAAACTCTCCTAAAAGGGTTACCGGACCGCCAAATTTTTTGGGGCCGAAAAAAACCTTCAGTGGTTTTTCCCCCTTCTTGTATAAAAGTTTATCAAGATAAGACATACAAGGAAATACCTTGGCAGTGCGGGTCGGCTTACGGAACCCAAAGGGAACCGCCATCACTGTTGCAGAATTCCCCAACTTCAGCATAACCTGCAGTGATAGATACCAAGCCTTTTCGCGTGCCGACCCGGAGCTCACTGTCCGACCAGTCACGGTCCGCAGCTGCTGATGCATCAGAATCAGGGCCATGAGCCACAGCTGGGCCTGGCTCTGCATCAGAATTATCCCCAGAATATGTGGCGGGGGAGGGGGAGCTTCCTACCCCCCGTGTTCCCACGCGCCACTTCCACCTTGGCAACAAAAGATCTCCAGGATCGCCGACATAGCGTCCACTGATATAGCAGGGGCACCAGTTGCCAATGCAGGTGTTTCAGGGGAAAAAAACATCTGCTGATCCACGCTCCCCATAGGGACTCCAGGCAAGGTATCACAGCCCACCCTCCTAGCTGCTACAGAGATGCAGGGTCTCCCAGAGGACTCACCACCCTTAGGACGGTCACTGTTACTGCTGATCGTCTGCTCCCGCCAGTGATGGTCTCCCATAGCTGCCTGTGTCAGTCTGATCCTCCGTCAGTGTGTGTCTGTCTATCGCGCGTCTGTGAATGCACCCTAGAGGCCAAAGACTTCCACAAAATGGCCGCCGAGCGGCCGTACTGAAGAACGGCGTGAACCATAACAAAATGGCCGCCGAGTAGTCGACAGAGGCCAAAGTGGGCGCAGACCACAAGAAAATGCCCACCGAGCGGCAGATAGAGGCGCGGACCACAAGAAAATGGCTGCCGAGCGATAGATAGAGGCCAAACAAACGTGGACCACAAAAAAATGGCCACCGACAGCATGTAGGGAGAAACACACAGGTAATCAGCAAAAATTTACATTTCCAATGATGGCCTACAGCGCAGTTCCCGCTCCAGATGGAGCCCCCCAGGTGACCCCCAGCACCCAGCCTTAGCTTGCAGAGCCCAGGGAGGAATGGAAAGCAGGGAGAGAGGAAAGAAAGGGCAAAACCACTTACTTGATCTCTCCAGGAATGTCCAGCCAAGTTCTCCTGCCGAAGCAGGGGAAGCTACTTACCCTTCCTGCGTGGATTATGCTGGAAGACATTCTAGGCAGACCACCACGCAGTTACGGATGTGACTGTCGGCCCGGCGTGCTGTGATTGAGCCATAGAGACCGATCATATGCATGCCCTGGAGCATAAAGCTCACCGGCCACCTGGAGCGACGGGCATGTCGTGGAAAACACAGCGCGTAGCTAGGGTCGGCACACGCTCGATGGCCGAAACTGGGGAGACTACAAGGATCTGGGATCCAGCCTGTCACCCGGGAGAACAGATGTTGGATTCAAAACATGAGCTCCAAATTTGTGAAGTAAAACATATGCATAATAATACAGCCGTTTAGGTACATATACAATGACATGGCATTATCATCCTATAATATAATGGAAACTCTGACGCGTTTCAACCTTATCAGTGGAGGTCTTCAGAGGGAGAGGAAGAGATGCTCCGAAAAAAAACATTGCGTAGGTGAAATTGTTTGAGAGACAAAGGCCCTATCAACAATGGAACATCTAAAATATGTGTAATCTTTATATTGATGAGTATTATTATCAATTAACGGCTGGGGGAAGAAACCTCCCCATGTGTTGAGTTTAAAACCGACCGCGGACTCGGGGGGCGTAATGGAAAGCAGCCAGGCTGCAGGTGAACGGACAGACTCCAAACCTACGAGAGGACGCACCGGTGCCCCACACACACCACAGCGAGTATTTTTTTTGTGCAAGTAACAATGATGGTGCAAACGCCTGTGTGGGCAACTGATATCTTGTGTTGAACTTTTTTGTCATTTTAAATAAAAGTGGGCAGAAAAAACTCTGAAAATACACGTCTGGTGTGGAGTAAACACACTGTAAAGCACTGCTTTTGAGTTAACCCCGTAATAAATATATGTATCCCTTGCTCCGTCTGTGGGCCCAAGATCCGCATAGCAGGTGCAGCCGGGTAGAGGGGGCGGGGGGAGGGAGGAGAGTGGACACACGTTCCCTCTCCTCCCCTTCTAGTTGTTGACCTGCAAGTGACATGTGACGTTACTTACGGGTCCCCGTTGACAGTTTTACCAGCCATCAAGGCCGGAGAAGAATGTAATGCAGTGTGATGTGCATTACATCAAGTGGAGCACAGGGGAGACATGCAGTGTCTTTTTGACCCTGCATGTCTCATTAAAGAGAACCTGTCACAAAGAAAATCATCACATTTGTTTTCCCCTATGTGAATGAAAAAAAACAAACACGCGGCGGGGTGCCTACACCTGAAGACGTGGATTGCGATAAACATGTTACATATTGCCACGCACACCGGAATGAGAGCACCAGACTTTGTTTGTAACAGTAAACTGATGACCGATAGAGGACTTTTAAAGCATCAACTATGGAAAATATAGGGTACGGACATGTTTAAGGTTTGATATGATGGGTATCTATTTACTCAGTGCAACCTTGGCTTTTATTTTTTTTAATACAAACTATTTTTATTGGGTATAAACATATTGAAAGGTACAGAGCATGTCGGGATGCAACCCCAATGTCAGGATTCTCAGTTTACACGACATTCAATATATCAGAGGATTAGTGTGTTAATCAACTTCAAACTCGGTATCAGCAATGGGGTGTGCAACCCAGTATCAAGTAATATCAAAAAACACACACCGGAAAACAAGAAGGAGCAAAAAAGAAAATAGTAAAAAAAAATAATATATATATAAAAAAGGGGGGGGGGGGAGAAAAAGAAAAGATAAACAATATATGTGAAAACAACAAAAAATAAATAAATTCAACCTACTGCTTCATCTGGAACATTCAACCAACCTAGTACAGTATGTTATTCATGGAAGGATGTCAAATAGCCTGTGGCCATCTGATGCTCCACTCTGTCACCCAGGGTACGGAACCAATGGGAGACGAGAGAACCTCTGGCTTTTAATAAAGATAAGGGTACTAGGGGCTCACGGAGGGGAGCTGGCTATAGCATCGCACCATATGTAGACCATGAGGCCCATTTGTTGTGGAAAACCTACATGGTATCCACAACAGTATGATGGATCCTCTCCATTAGGCGGATAGTTTCCATCCGGCGGAGTACCTGTGTCCAATGAACCGACTGGGATCGCCAATTCAAGGCTCTGGCCCAGAGGGCTGCACAGAACAGGGTATTTACCAATTTCTGCGTGGGCGGGGGGAGATCTGGAATAGGTGTAAAGAGTAGACATATCGGGGCTGTCAGATCGATGATAGTGCCCGTGATCAGCGCTACCCTGGAGGCAATCTGGCTCAAGAGATGTTGCAGATGAGGGCAGCTCCAAAAGGTGTGGAGTAAAGTGCCAGTAGTCTGGCAGCCTCTAAAACACGTCTCCTGGACCGAGGGATAAAATTTGTGAACCCTGTCTGGGGTAAGGTACCATCTCGTGTGTAGTTTCACAAAAGTCTCTTTAGTGGCTATAGAGCGAGTACATTTGTGCATATTCTGGAGCATGTCAATCCAGTCATCCGGGGAAAATGTCACGCCCAGGTCCGATTCCCAACGGTGCATGGCCGTGGATTTCGCAGGAAGTTGTGACTCATTGAGAAATTTGTATATTGTGGAGATCGTTCCCCTGTCTCTAGAGAGGTTCTGGCAGATTTTTTCAAAGGGGGAAAAGTTAGTGCTGGCGTTAAGTGTAAAGAAGGATTCAAAAAAGTGTCTGATTTGCAAAAATTTTAAGAACTCAGTTTGCGGGATATCAAATTGTTCTTGGAGTTGGGTGAATGAATAAAAATGTGCGCCAAGCACCTTGGCTTTTATATGTTACCAAGAATTGGGTAATTTATTGTGTTTTTGTGCCACGTAAAATTACCGTTTAATGTGTTTTTTTTTTTCAAAACTGTTGTGTTTCCTAGACCTTTGCGGTAATCTCGTGTGACATAAAAAAATGGGAACTACCACTATTTTATTCTTTAGGGTGTCTGCTTTCAAAAAATATGTAACGTTTGAGGATTTTATGTAATCTTCAGGCCTAAAATTATTTTTTAAACGTGAGCAAAAACGGCTCTGGCTGTGAAAGGGTTAACAGAACAAAAAATCTATTTGGTTTAAGGCAAAGTCTAGAGTCTTGCAGCCCTCCTCAGAACAATGGGTGTTCGTATAGCTAAAAAGAAAAAGAAAATAAGGAGGGCGCACCAACCTAGTGCATTACCGAAATAAGAGTTTTATTAAAAGTAAAATAAAAGCAAAAGTCCTACTCACAAACGAGTTTAGGTAAAAGGCTTTTATGACAGTCAAGCTGGATCTCTTGGCACCTGTACACAGGGCTCGATGACTAGAGGATCGGACGGTACCCCAAACGGCTGACGCGTTTCTGGGGCGCACCCCTTTCTTTAGAGCCTAGGCAGTCTGTGGTACCTCTCTCCTGTGTGCCCCCATATATACGCACATTTGTATCCATAGGTCCAAGACTAGGTGACCATCAATCAACCATGTCCCGCCCATCAATGCAGGCTCGCTTCACCCACAGGGACGGAACTCACATGTTCTCGTCCCAATAGGGGGTAGCCTGCAAGCAATCTATTGAGGCCAATGTAAGGATAATAATAAACCAACACAACTTGCCCTAAAACCAATATGGCATCTCCCCTTAATTTTGCACTAGCAAGGGCTACTGGTGTGTACATCAACATGTATACATACATATATCTCTATGCCAAAAATCAACCTGATCTCCTCAAAAGAAACAGGGGGCACAGAGGCAATTGCAGACCAGAGAGAGTACGGACAGTCCGTACCCTCATATCTTCTCCCCTTGTAGCGTTGTGGACGGTAATCCGGCAATCACTGTCCTGTGCCCTTAGCTCTCCTAATGGATCAGTTGGAATGAACGCCGTCCCGCAATTCGGAAGTGCGGATGTTTACTGTGTTCCAACCCGCACTTCCGGCTAGCCATGGCGTCACTTCCGCTCCTGCGCACGCACCAGAATGGAACCAAAGTCACCAGGATCACAGCCCGGAAGCGCGGGTGTATTTGCGTTCCACCCGCTACTTCCGGCCCGCTCAAAGGCGTCAATTACACTCAAATCCTGATTTTATAGGTAGTGGGCGCGCACACCTATATCAGAGGCGGCGCTCCCTCCAGTGGTCACAATGAGTAAATTAGAGAAGCCATATTACAAATGGCATGGGACATAGACCACATTAATGGTCACTACTGGTCACTGAAAGGGTTAAAGCAGGGCCCACCAATAGGCCAGGTTTGCAAGATAACTGAAATACATCACAGGTGATATCATTTGCTGCTCGGTGATTGCAGTATTCTAGTCTGCATCCCTCCAAGGTAATACATAAAACCTGGCCTGTTAGTGGGCCCTGAGGACAGGGTTGATGACCACTGGGTTAAAGGAGAAGTTCCCCTTCGGGAACATGTTATATGTTCCAGCGGTAAGATTTGTTAGTTTAAAAAACTGCCTCTTAACTTTTTTAGCTGGCTCCTAGATTCAAAGCAAATTTGTGAAGCCCCGATATATTACACACACACATATATATATATATATATATATATATATATATATATATATATACACACACAGTGGGTCCGGAAAGTATTCAGACCCCCTTCAATTTTTCACTCTTTGTTATATTGCAGCCATTTGCTAAAATCATTTTAAGTAAAAAATTTTTTCCTCATTAACCACTCAACGACCGCCCCATGTACATATACGTCGGCAGAATGGCACGGAAAGGCACAATCACGTACCTGTACGTGCCTGCCTTCGTGCGGGTGGGGGGTCCGATCGGACCCCCTTACGGTACTTGGGGCAGTCGGTATCGCTTCAGGAGCGATCCGTGATGAGGGGGCGGCCATTGGTTTCTGGCCACCCCCTTGCGATCGCTCCCGGCGAATGAGATGCTTTCCCTGCCTGTGTAATGTATACACAGGCAGGAGGAAGTGATGTCACCTCTCTATGCGGCACTCTATTCGTCCAGAGCGCCGAGGAGAGAAGACATCAGGTTAGTGCACCAACAGCCCACTGACAACAGGACACATAGGCACACTTTTCACCCCCCCAGTCACCCCCAGATCACCCCCAGCCCCCATTCACAGTGTCACTGATTGCAGTGATCATTTATTTACTGATCACTGCAATCAGTGACATTTGTGATAGTAAAAGTGTCAGGGCAGTTAGTGTTAGGTCCCTTTTAGGTCCAGGGTAGCCCCTAACCCCCCCCATATAAAGGTTTAACCCCTTGATCGCCCCCCCAGGTAACCCTTTCACCCCCTATCGCCAGTGTCACTAAGCGATCGTTTTTCTGATCGCTGTATTAGTGTCGCTGGTGCCGCTAGGTAGCCAGTTATTTTTTTAGGTTCGCCGCCAGGTTTTTATAGCGTCGGGTACCCCCATATATAATCTAATAAAGGTTTTAACCCCCTGATTGCCCCTAGAGTTAACCCTTTCACCAGTGATCACCGTATAAGTGTCACTGGTGACACTGGTTAGCCAGTTCGTTATTTCGTTATTTAGGTTCCCCGTCAGGTTTTTATATAGCGTCAGGTACCCCCATATATTACCTAATAAAGGTTTTAACCCCCTGATTGCCCCCAGTTAACCCTTTCACCAGTGATCACCGTATAAGTGTTACGGGTGATGCTGGTTAGTTAGTTTGCTTCTTATAGCATCAGGGCACCCGCCGTATTTAACCCAATAAAGGTTTAACCCCCTGATCGCCCGGCGGGTGATATCAATTAGGTTTTAGGGTCAGATAGGGTCTGCGTCGCCCCAGGCAGCGTCAGGTTAGTGCCAGTAGCGCTTACACCCACGCACGAAGCATACACCTCCCTTAGTGGTATAGTATCTGAACAGATCAATATCTGATCAGATCTATACTAGCGTCCCCAGCAGTTTAGGGTTCCCAAAAACACCGTGTTAGCGGGATCAGCCCAGATACCTGCTAGTACCTGCGGTTTGCCCCTCTGTCCAGCCCAGCCCACCCAAGTGCAGTATCGATCGATCACTGCCACTTACAAAACACAACACTGCAGCGTTCGCAGAGACAGGCCTGATCCCTGTGCCTCCAGTGTTGTAGGAGGTAATTTCACCACCACAGTTTAAAAAAAAAAGCATATATGCCGAAGCATGGGGGCAGCAGGGGTGGAGGAGCGATTTTGCTCCTAATGCCGCGTACTTACGGTCGAAATTCTGACGGAGGCTTGCCCGTGGAAAAGTCTGACCGTGTGTACGCGGCATAACTTTTGCGGGAGGATGCCCCCATGCTTCGGCATATATAAATGGTGCATGTATGCCCATCATTAGAAGTGGGTGGATGAAGGGAGGTATTCTAATGGTGGGCATACCCACCGATCAATCTCTTTTTTCGTTCAGACAACAGGCTGTATGAAAAAAAAGATTACAATACATGTCCAACAAGGACCTACAACGTACTGGTATGTTGCTGGACTTTGAAAAGAATTATACCAAGATGATACCTAAACCCACAGGCATCATTCTGGTATAACCATTCAGCCAGCGGCCGGCTTTTATGTAAAAGCAATCCTAGCAGCTAATTAGCCTCTGGACTGCTTTTACAAGCAGTGGGAGGGAATGTCCCCCCCCCCCCGGATATAAAAAGCGCCATTGGGAAATTAAGAAAGCATTTTATCACACCGATCTTGGTGTGGTCAGATGCTTTGAGGGCAGAGGAAAAATCTAGGGTCTAATAGACCCCAATTTTTTCAAAAAAAGAGTACCTGTCACTACCTATTGCTATCATGGGGGATATTTACATTCCCTGAGATAACAATAAAAATGATTAAAAAAAAAAAATGGAAGGAACAGTTTAAAAATAAAATAAAAAAGCAAAATAAATAATAAAAAAAAACAAAAAAAAAAAACACCCATGTCTCGCCCTGCTCTTGCGCAAAGGCGAACGCAAGCGTCGGTCTGGCGTCATATGTAAACAGCAATTGCACCATCCATGTGAGGTATCACCGCGAAGGTCAGATCGAGGGCAGTAATTTTAGCAGTAGACCTCTGTAAATCTAATGTGGTAACCTGTAAAGGCTTTTAAAAATGTATGTAGTTTGTCGCCACTGCGCGTTTGTGCAAAATTTTAAAGCATGTCGTGTTTGGTATCCATGTACTCGGCCTATTTGGTCAATATAGTGTGTTTTAGTGCATTAAAATTGAAAAAAGTGTATTTTTTCCCCAAAAAATGCGTTTGAAAAATCGCTGCGCAAATACGGTGTGGGAAAAAAAATGCAACACCCACCATTTTAATCTGTAGGGACTTTGCTTTAAAAAAATATATAATGTTTGGGGGTTCAACGTAATTTTCTTGCAAAAAAAAAATAGGATTTTTTACTCACCGTAAAATCCTTTTCTCTGAGTCCATGGACCGACACAGCTTCTCTATTGACATAGTGGGTATTATCCATTAATTAGGAGTGACTAGGCAAAAAACTTGTAAAAAGTGTTGCATCACACCTTATACAGTACCGCCCAGGGGGCGGACCCTCTGGGTATATCCCCTCACTCTGCATCTCGCAGATCAGTTCGTCAAAAAGCAGTACAAACTTAAAAGGAGGGGTGGGTGCTGTGTCGGTCCATGGACTCAGAGAAAAGGCTTTTACGGTGAGTAAAATTTCCTATTTACTCTTTCGTCCATGGACCGACACAGCTTCTCTATTGACATAGTGGGACGTCCCAAAGCAGTGTCAGAGAAAAAAATGAGGGGTGGTAAGAGCATAAAAATAAACTTCACCCCAAACACAAAACAGCACTCCTCCAACGGAGGAGTTGCAACTCTAAACGGTCGCCTGCAAAACTTTGCGGCCGAAAGAGGCATCCGAAGATGCACCTACATCAACTTTGTAGAATTTTGTGAAAGTGTGAGCGGACGACCAAGTCGCCGCTTTACATAATTGGGAAACAGACGCTTGATGTCGGAAAGCCCAAGAGGCACCTATTGCCCTGGTCGAATGCGCCGTGGCAGGAAAGGGGGGCGCTTGACCCTTTAAGGCGTAAGCCTGGATTACTATCTGTCGGATCCACCTAGAAATGGTGGCCGACGAGACTGCTTGGCCCTTCTTGGGACCAGCCACCGAAACAAACAGTGAGTCTGACTTCCGGAACAGGGAAGTAGCAGATAGGTATACTCTCAAAGATCGGACAACGTCCAAGGAATGCAACGCCGACTTCTTAGGATTTGACGGTTGAGGACACAAGGATGGAAGTACAACGTCTTCGTTGAGATGAAAAGCCAAAACGACTTTCGGAAGAAAGGAAGGCTGTGGCCGCAGCACCACCTTATCCTTGTGGAAAATCAAATAGAGAGCCTTGCAGGACAAGGCTGCCAGCTCAGAGACTCGTCTAACTGACGTAACAGCCACCAAAAAGACCACTTTCTGAGAAAGTGTCAACAGGGGAATATCTCTAATATTCTCAAACGGTGCCTTCTGAAGCACCGAGAGAACCAGGTTCAAGTCCCACGGAGGTAGCGGGGGACGGACCGGAGGGGCCACATGTCGAACCCCCTGCACAAATGTACTCACGAGAGAGTGAGTCGCCAGGGGTCACTGAAAAAAGACAGCCAGGGCAGATATCGGTCCCTTAATCGTACTTAACCACTTAACGACCGCTCACTGTATATATACGTCGGCAGAATGGCACCGACAGGCACAATCACGTAGAGTGTACGTGATTGCCTTTGTACAGTTGGGGGGTCCAATCGGACCCCCCTTCTGTACAGTGAGCGGTGGCTAAGTGTCCGGGAGCGTTCCGGGATGAGGGGGCAGCCATTCGTTTCTGGCCACCCCCTCGCGATCGCTCCCGGCGAATGGAAATGCCCCCTCTGTCTGTGTCAGACAGAGGGAGCAGGAGGAAGTGATGTCATCTCTGGTGCGGCGCTCACATATACCGAGCGCCGTACAAGAGAAGACATCAGGTCAGTACACACAACACTACACTGACACCAGGACACATAGGGACATAAATCGCCCCCCCAGGCCCCCCCAGACACCCCAGATCAGCCCCCCAGCCCCCAGTCACAGTGTCACTGATTGCAGTGACCATTTATTTAGTGATCACTGCAATCAGTGACATTTGTGACTGTAAAAGTGTCACCAAAGTTTAGTCTTAGGTCCAGTGTAGCCCCCTAATCCCCCCTAATAAAGGTTTAACCCCCTGATCACCCCCCAGATAACCCTTTCACCCCCTATCACCACTGTCACTAAGCGATCATTTTTCTGATTGCTGTCTTAGCGTCAGTGATGCCGATCGGCAGCCAGTAATTTTTTTTAGGTTCGCCGCATGTTTTTATCGCGTCAGGTACCCCAATATATTATCTAATAAAGGTTTAACCCCCTTGATCGCCCCCCAGGTAACCCTTTCACCCCCTATCACCACTGTCACTAAGCGATCATTTTTCTGATCGCTGTCTTAGCGTCAGTGATGCCGATCGGCAGCCAGTAATTTTTTTTAGGTTCGCCGCATGTTTTTATCGCGTCAGGTACCCCAATATATTATCTAATAAAGGTTTAACCCCCTTGATCGCCCCCCAGGTAACCCTTTCACCCCCTATCACCACTGTCACTAAGCAATCGTTTTTCTAAACGCTGTCTTAGTGTCGGTGATGCAGATCGGTAGCTGGTAATTTTTTTTAGGTTCGCCGCAGGTTTCTATAGCGTCAGGTACCCCAATATATTATCTAATAAAGGTTTAACCCCCTTGATCGCCCCCCAGGTAACCCTTTCACCCCCTATCACCACTGTCGCTAAGCAATCGTTTTTCTAAACGCTGTCTTAGTGTCGGTGATGCAGATCGGTAGCCAGTAATTTTTTTTAGGTTTGTCGCATGTTTTTATAGCGTCAGGTACCCCAATATATTATCTAATAAAGGTTTAACCCCCTTGATCGCCCCCCAGGTAACCCTTTCACCCCCATCACCACTGTCACTAAGCGATCGTTTTTCTAAACGCTGTCTTAGTGTCGGTGATGCAGATCGGTAGCTGGTAATTTTTTTTAGGTTCGCCGCAGGTTTTTATAGCGTCGGGTACCCCCATATATTATCTAAAGGTTTTAACCCCCTAATTGCCCCTAGTTAACCCTTTCACCAGTGATCACCATATAAGTGTTACGGGTGACGCTGGTTAGTTAGTTTGCTTTTTATAGTGTCAGGGCACCCGCCGTGTATATAACCCAATAAAGGTTTAACCCCCTGATCGCCCGGCGGGTGATATCAATTAGGTTTTAGCGTCAGAGAGGGTCTGCGTCACACCCCAGGCAGCGTCAGGTTAGTGCCAGTAATGCTAACACCCACGCGTGAAGCATACACCCCCCTTAGTGGTATAGTATCTGAACAGATCAATATCTGATCTGATCAGATCTATACTAGCGTCCCCAGCAGTTTAGGGTTCCCAAAAACGCAGTGTTAGCGGGATCAGCCCAGATACCTGCTGGCACCTGCGTTTTGCCCCTCCGTCCAGGCCAGGCCACCCAAGTGCAGTATCGATCGATCACTGTCACTTACAAAACAAAAACACACATAACTGCAGCGTTTGCAGAGACAGGCCTGATCCCTGCGACTCCAGTGCTGTAGGAGGTGATTTCACCACCACAGTTAAAAAAAAAAAAAGCAAATATGCCGAAGCATTGGGGCAGCAGGGGCGGAGGAGCGATTTTGCTCCTAATGCCGCGTACATACGGTCGAAATTCCGACGGAGGCTTGCCTGTGGAAAAGTCCGACCATGTGTGTGCGGCATAACTTTTTTGCGGGAGGATGCCCCCATGCTTCGGCATATAAAAATGGTGCGTGTATGCCCATCATTGGAAGTGGGTGGATGAAGGGCGGTATTCTAATGGTGGGCATACCCACCGATCAATCTCTTTTTTCGTTCAGCCAACTGGCTGCATGAAAAAAAAAAATTACAATACATGTCCAACAAGGACCAGCAACGTACTGGTATGTTGCTGGACTTTGAATGTTTATACCAGAATGATTCCTGCGGGTTTAGGTATCATCTTGGTATCATTCTTTTCAGCCTGCGGCCGGCTTTCATGTAAAAGCAATCCTAGCGGCTAATTAGCCTCTGGACTGCTTTTACAAGCAGTGGGAGGGAATCCCCCCCCCGGATATAAAAAGCGCCATTGGGAAAGCATTTTATCACACCGATCTTGGTGTGGTCAGATGCTTTGAGGGCAGAGGAAAAATCTAGGGTCTAGAAGACCCCAGTTTTTTCAAAAAAAGAGTACCTGTCACTACCTATTGCTATCATAGGGGATATTTACATTCCCTGAGATAACAATAAAAATGATAAAAAAAAAAAATACTTGGAAGGAACAATTTAAAAATAAAATAAAAAAGCAAAATTAATAATAAAAAAAAAAGAAAAAAAAAAAAAGCACCCCTGTCCTGCCCTGCTCTTGCCCAATGGCGAACGCAAGCGTCGGTCTGGCGTCATATGTAAACAGCAATTGCACCATGCATGTGAGGTATCACCGCGAAGGTCAGATCGAGGGCAATCATTTTAGCAGTAGACCTCCTCTGTAAATCTACTGGGGTAACCTGTAAAGGCTTTTAAAGGCTTTTAAAAATGTATGTAGTTTAACGCCAATGCGCGTTTGTGTGAAATTTTAAAGCATGTCGTGTTTGGTATCTATGTACTCAGCCTAAGATCATCTTTTTTATTTCATCAAACATTTGGGCAATATAGTGTGTTTTAGTGCATTAAAATTAAAAAAAGTGTATTTTTTAACCCAAAAAATGCGTTTGAAAAATCGCTGCGCAAATACTGTGTAGAAAAAAAAATGCAACACCCACCATTTTAATCTGTAGGGCCTTTGCTTTAAAAATATATATAATGTTTGGGGGTTCAACATAATTTTCTTGCAAAAAAAAAAATGTTTTCATGTAAACAAAAAGTGTCAAAAAGGGCTTTGTCTTCAAGTGGTTAGAAGAGTGGATGTAAGCTTCCTAATGTTGTGTATAAAATGCCAGAACAGTTCAAAACCCCCCCAAATGACCCCATTTTGGAAAGTAGACACCCCAAGCTATATACTGAGAGGCATGTCGAGTCCATGGAATATTTTATATGTTGACACAAGTTGCGGAAAAACGAAATTTTTTTTTTTTTTTTTTTTTTGCACAAAGTTGTCACTAAATGATATATTGCTCAAACATGTCATGGGCATATGTGGAATTACACCCCAAAATACATTCTGTTGCTTCTCCTGAGTACGGGGATACCACATGTGTGAGACTTTTTGGGAGCCTAGCCGCGTACGGGACCCCAAAACCCAAGCACCGCCTTCAGGCTTTCTAAGGGTGTAAATTTTTGATTTCACTTCTCACTGCCTATCACAGTTTCGGAGGCCATGGAATGCCCAGATAGCACAAAACCCCCCCAAATGACCCCATTTTGGAAAGTAGACACCCCAAGCTATTTGCTGAGAGGTATTGTGAGTATTTTGCAGATCTCGCTTTTTGTCACAAAGTTTTGAAAATTGAAAAAAAAAAAAAATATATATATATTTTCTTTCTTCATTTTCAAAAACAAATTAGAGCTGTAAAATACTCGCCATGCCTCTCAGCAAATAGCTTGGGGTGTCTATATTCCAAAATGGGGTCATTTGGGGGGGTTTTGTGCGATTTTGGCATTTTATGGCCTTCGAAACTGTGATAGGTAGTGAGGAGTGAAATCAAAAATTTGTGCCTAGAAATCCTGAAGGCGGTGCTTGGTTTTCGGGGTCCCGTACGCGGCTAGGCTCCTAAAAAGTCCCACACATGTGGTATCCCCGTACTCAGGAGAAGCAGAAAAATGTATTTTGGGGTGTAATTCCACATATAACCATGGCATGTGTGAGCAATATATCATTTAGTGACAACTTTTTGTAATTTTTTTTTTTTTTTTTTTTGTCATTATTCAATCACTTGGGACAAAAAAAAATATATTCAATGGGCTCAACAGGCCTCTCAGCAATTTCCTTGGGGTGTCTACTTTCTAAAATGGGGTCATTTGGGGGGGTTTTGTGCTATTTTGGCATTTTATGGCCTTCGAAACTGTGATAGGTAGTGAGGAGTGAAATCAAAAATTTGCGCCCTTAGAAATCCTGAAGGCGGTGCTTGGTTTCTGGGGTCCCGTACGCGGCTAGGCTCCCAAAAAGTCCCACACATGTGGTATCCCCGTACTCAGGAGAAGCAGCAAAATGTATTTTGGGGTGAAATTCCACATATAACCATGGCATGTGTGCGCAATATATCATTTAGTGACAACTTTTTGTAATTTTTTTTTTTTTTTTAGTCATTATTCAATCACTTGGGACAAAAAAAATAAAAATTCAATGGGCTCAACATGCCTCTCAGCAATTTCCTTGGGGTGTCTACTTTCCAAAATGGGGTCATTTGGGGGGGTTTTTTACTGCCCTGTCATTTTAGCACCTCAAGAAATGAGATAGGCAGTCATAAATTTAAAGCTGTGTAAATTTCAGAAAATGTACCCTAGTTTGTAAACTCTATAACTTTTGCGCAAACCAATAAATATACGCTTATTGACATTTTTTTTACTAAAAACATGTGGCTGAATACATTTTGGCCTAAATGTATGACTACAATTGAGTTTATTCGATTTTTCTTATAACAAAAAGTAGAAAATATCATTTTTTTTCAAAATTTTCGGTCTTTTTCCGTTTATATCGCAAAAAATAAAAATTGCAGAGGCAATCAAATACCATTAAAAGAAAGCTCTATTTGTGGGAAGAAAAGGACGCAAATTTCGTTTGGGTACAACATTGCATGTCCGCACAATTTACAGTTAAAGCAGCGCAGTGCAAAATTCTGAATTCACCTCTGGTCCTTTAGCTACCAAATGGTCCGGGGCTTAAGTGGTTAAGGCAAGCCCTTGGTCCACCCCATGCTGTAAAAACAGCAGGATTCTGGAAACCAAATAAGTACGCACATGCCATTTCATTTCCTCACACATGGAGATGTAGGCCTTCCAAGTGCGGTGATAAACCTTCCTAGAAGGACGGTTTCCGAGCACTTCTCATAGTAGAGATTACTGAATCTGATAGGCCCCTGTCTCTCAGTACCTGTCTCTCAATAGCCATGCCATTAATGCCAGTGACCGTAAAGCAGGATGGAGTATGGGACCTTGTGATAGCAGGTCCTTCCGTAGTGGTAGGTTCCAGGGGACGTCTGCTACCAGACGTACTAGATCGGCGTACCAAGGACGCTGAGACCAATCTGGAGTGATTAGGATCATTGGAATTCCCTCTGCCTCCACTCTGCGGAGCAGAAGAGGAAGAAGCCTTAAGGGAGGGAAGGCATAGATTATCCGATACTGACCCCACGATGCCACCAACGCGTCCGTTTTGTCTGCCCATGGGTCTCTTGACCGGGCCACAAACCTCAATACCTTCCGATTGAGTCGGGAAGCCAGAAGATCTACGTATCGTGTGCCCCATCTTTGGCAGAGGAGTTGGAACACCTCCGGGTGTAAGGACCATTCTCCCTGGTCCAGCATTTGGCGACTCAGGTAGTCCACCTGCCAGTTTTCCACACCCGGAATGTACACGGCCGATAGTGCCAGTACGCTCCTCTCTGCCCACTTCAGGATGCGAGTGACCTCCGATGCTGCAGCTGAGCTTCTTGTTCCTCCTTGATGATTGACATATGCCACTGCTGTGGCGTTGTCGGACTGGATCCTGACTGGACGCCCTTACAGCCTCTGAGACCATTTGAAGAGGCACAGCCCGATCGCCCGGATTTCCAGGACATTGATCGGCAGGCGGGATTCCTCTGGGGTCCAGTGACCTTGCGCCGACTGAACACCCCAGACTCCCCCCCCAACCTGTAAGGCTGGCGTCCGTCGGGATCACTATCCAGTAAACCGGAAGAAATGATTTCCCGGCCAGAAGAGCCGGTCCTGTCAGCCACCATACCAGGGATCTCCTGACTAGGTGGCTCACTCGGATTTGATAATCCAGAGCTGATGGACATCTGTTCCATCTGGACAGAACTTCCTTCTGTAACACTCGAGTGTGGTATTAAGCATATGGGACCGCCTCAAAGGAGGCTACCATGAGGCCTAACACTCGCATGCAAAAACGGAGTGACGACTAATTCCTGGAAGTCAGCTGCTGTACTGCAGCCCGAAGGGTCTGCAATTTCTCCACAGGGAGGAATACCTTTGCCTCTGAGGAATCCAGAATCAACCCCAGTTACACTAGGCGTTGAGTGGACACCAATACTGACTTTTGCACGTTTAGTATCCAACCACAGTCTCGAAGAGTCTGACAGGTAATGGACACGCTTACCTCTAATTCTGAGCTTGAAGGGGCCTTCAGAAGAAGGTCGTCCAAGTAGCCCACGATAGCGATACCCCGCTGTCTTAGAAGTGCCAGAATCGGAGCGAGCACCTTGGTGAACGTCCTGGGTGCTCAGGCAAGGCAAAACGGGATGGCCACAAACTGATAGTGGTTCTTCCCGATTGCAAATCGCAGAAACCTCTGGTGTCTGGAGTATATGGGAATATGCAGGTATGCGTCCTTGATGTCCAAGGAGGCCAGAAAGTCCCCCGGATGGAGAGCCGTGACTACAGATCGAACCGACTCCATCCGAAATCTTTGTACTTTCACAGAGCAATTGAGGGCCCTGAGATCCAAGATTGGACGAACCCCATCCTTCTCCAGCACAATGAACAGATTTGAGTAAAAACCCTGACCCCGTTCCTGTTCTGGAACTGGAATAACTACCCCGCGTTCCAGCAGACCCTGGACCGCCCCATACAGGGCCTCCCGACAGGTCGGTAGTAGCTGGAGATTGGAGGTGATGAATCTGTCCGGTGGACAAGAGAGAAATTCTATCTTGTAGCCTGAGGAGATTACTTCGCAAGCCCACCTGTTGGAGACTAGAGCTGTCCACTGAGTCGCGAATTTGCGAAGACGTCCCCTAATCCGAGAGCTGGGTGGGGGGCGGACCTTCATGCGGACGCAGATTTGTCCGCAGGCTTGTTGGGTTTGCGGGACCAAGGACGCTTTTGTCCTTGGGCAGGCGCCTTGTCGGCCTGGGGTCTTTTCCCTGTCGCCCTAGGGGGGACGAAAAAAACGCTTGCGTGCAGTAAAGGAGGGCCCTTGTCCTTGGCGTGGCCCCTACCCTTGCTAGTTTGAGGAAGCAAAGTGCTTTTACCTCCTGTGGCATCCTTGATGACCCAAAAAGCCTGTCACCCTTAAAAGGCAGATCCAACAGGGCTTTCTTGGAGGTCTGGTCCGCAGACCAGCCCTTTAGCCATATCAGGCAGCATATTGCTACTGCATAAACCAAAGCTTTTGACAGCAGGGGAATAGTATCCATGTCTGACTCGCAGACAAACCTAAGGCCCTGGACCAACTGGTCGGCCAATGTTATCTCATCAGGAGGAGCATCTCGCTCCTTAACCCCTGGAGTAGCAATCTTGCTCATTCAGTAAGTGTCTGAGACACTAGGGCCCCCACCAATGCCGGGCGTACTGCCGAGCCTACCACTGGGTATAGGTAGCAAGTGAGTGCTTTAGCCTTCTTCTCCACAGGGTCCTTGAAAACAGGAGCCCCTTCTACTGGAATTGTGGTGGTTCTATTAAGTCTGGACACCGGAGGGTCCACTATAGGGGGAGAGGTCCATCTCTTCAGAAAACTCTCCTCAAAGGGGTACCGTACCGCAAACCTCTTTGGGGCTGTAAAGACCCTCAGTGGGTTCTCCCATTCCTTGTACAAGAGTTTATCAAAATAAGACACACAAGGGAACACCTTAGCAGTGCTGGCAGGTTTATGAACCCCAAAGTGGACCGGAGTCTCTGCTGCTTAGGCAGTATTTTCCAACTTTAGCGTATCCCGCACTGCAGTAATAAGGTCAGATACCAAAGCCGTCTCGCGTACTGACCTGGACTTGGAGTTATCCTCACTGTCCGGTCACGGTCTGCAGTCTCTGATGCATCAGAATCTGGGCCATGAGCCGTAGCTGGACCTGGTTCTGTCTCAGAAATATCCCCAGAAGATTGCAGGGGACGGGGGCGTTTACTACCCCCTGTATTCCCGTGTGCTGCTTCCACCCTGGCAGCAAACGCCTCTAGGATTGCCGACATAGTGTCCATAGACACCTCAGGGGCACCAGCTGCTAAATCTGGTGTTTCAGGGGAAAAGACCTCTGGCTCTGATGCCATGCTGACCACGCGCTGACACCCACAGGGCTCCAGGCAAGATATCAATAGGCCACCCTCCTGCGCTGCAGAGATGCTGGGTCACCCAGAGGACTCACCACCCTGGATCGGTACCGCTATGCTGCCGTGTGCTGCGCCTGTGATGCTGTCCCACCGCTGCTGTGTCAGTCTGCTTCTTTTATCAGCGCTTCCTGTGTGAATTTTTCGCGCCAGTGTAATGCACCCTAGAGGCCGGAGACTCTGGCAAAATGGCCGCCAAACGTCTGTATGGAAGATAATGTGGGCTCTAAGAAAATGGCCGCCAAGCCGAAGATAGAGGCCAAAGCAGCCGTAGACCACAAAAAGATGGCCGCCGAAAGGCAATATATACATACAGTGTGGATCATTACAAACATGGCCGCCGATCAGTCGATATAGGCCAGTGGGTGTGGAACTACAAGAAAATGGCGCCGAAACCACAGGAAGATGGCCGCCGGGCAGTCACTAGAGGCCGAAACCGGCATGGACCACCGCAAATGGCCACCGACAGCATGGAGGGGGAAGAAGCACACACACAGGTAAGCAGAAATTACATTTTTTAAATGTTAGTTACAGCCAGCCCCGCTCCAGTGGAACCCCCTAGGTGACCCCCAGCACACAGCAACCTTAGCTAGAAGCCCAGGGAGGAGGGAAGGGCAAGGAGAGAGGGAAGAAAGGGGCCACAATCACTTACTTGGTCTCTCCAGGAATGTCCAGCCAAATCACCCAGCCGAGGCAGGGGAGTTTACTTACCTATCCTGCATGTATCATGCTGAAAGACATTCCAAACAGATCATCATCCACGCACGGAAGGTGACTGTTGGCCAGGCATGCTGTGATTGGACCCAAGGGGACGATCATATGTATGCCCTGGAGCGCGACGCTCACCGGACAGGCTGCTGCGACTCGGCCGTAAGGTCAGCCGAAGCTGAGCGGTCCGATGCAGGCCCTGGAGCGCAGGCTCACCGGCCACCCGTGGAGCGACGGGCATCTCATGGAAAACCCAGCGCGTAGCTAGGGTCGGCACACGCTCGATCGAGGATCCAGCCTGTCACCCAGTCGGCAATTGATCGAAGATCGCAGGAAACAAAAAAATGTATCAAAAAAATATATATTTTCCCCCCCAGACTAATGGGCCCGAAGGGAGCCATGTCCTACTCCTTGCTAGACAGAAAAAAAACTGATCTGCGAGATGCAGAGTGAGGGGATATACCCAGAGGGTCCGCCCCCTGGGCGGTACTGTAGAAGGTATGATGCAACACTTTTTACAAGTTTTCTGCCTAGTCACTCCTAATTAACGGAAAATACCCACTATGTCAATAGAGAAGCTGTGTCGGTCCATGGACGAAAGAGTAAATATGTTTTCATGTAAACAAAAAGTGTCAGAAAGGGCTTTGTCTTCAAGTGGTTAGAAGAGTGGATGATGTGTGACATAAGCTTCCTAATGTTGTGCATAAAATGCCAGGACAGTTCAAAACCCCCCCAAATTACCCCATTTTGGAAAGTAGACACCCCAAGCTATTTGCTGAGAGGCATGTCGAGTCCATGGAATATTTTATATTTTGACACAAGTTGCGGGAAAAAGACAATTTTTTTTTTTTTTTTGCACAAAGTTGTCACTAAATGATATATTGCTCAAACATGCCATGGGCATATGTGGAATTACACCCTAAAATACATTCTGTTGCTTCTCCTGAGTACGGGGATACCACGTGAGACTTTTTGGGAGCCTAGCCGCATACGGGACCCCAAAACCCAAGCACCGCCTTCAGGCTTTCTAAGGGTGTAAATTTTTGATTTCACTCCTCACTGCCTATCACAGTTTTGGAGGCCATGGAATGCCCAGATGGCACAAACCCCCCCCCTAAATGACCCCATTTTGGAAAGTAGACACCCCAAGCTATTTCCTGAGAGGTATGGTGTGTATTTTGCAGTTCTCGCTTTTTCTCACAAAGTTTTGAAAATTGAAAAAAGAAAAAAATATTTTCTTTCTTCATTTTCAAAAACAAATGAGAGCTTTAAAATACTCACCATGCCTCTCAGAAAATAGCTTGGAGTGTCTACTTTCCAACATGGGGTCATTTGGGGGGGTTTTGTGATATCTTGGCATTTTATTGCCTTCAAAAATGTGATGGGTAGTGAGGAGTGAAATCAAAAATTGGCACCCTTAGAAATCCTGAAGGCGGTGATTGGTTTTCGGGGCCCCGTACGTGGCTAGGCTCCCAAAAAGTCCCACACATGTGGTATCCTCGTACTCAGGAGAAGCAGCAAAATGTATTTTGGGGTGTAATTCCACATATGCCCATGGCATGTGTGAGCAATATATCATTTAGTGACAACTTTTTGTAAATTTTGTATTTTTTTGTCATTATTCAATCACTTGGGTCAAAAAAATAATATTCAATGGGCTCACATGCCTCTCAGCAATTTCCTTGGGGTGTCTACTTTCCAAAATGGGGTAATTTTGGGGGGTTTTATACTGCCCTGCCATTTTAGCTCCTCAAGAATTGAGATAGGCAGTCATAAATTAAAAGCTGTGTAAATTCCAGAAAATGTACCCTAGTTTGTAGACGCTATAACTTTTGCGCAAACCAATAAATATACGCTTATTGAAATTTTTTTTTTACTAAAGACATGTGGCTGAATACATTTTGAGTTTATTAGATTTTTCTTATAACAAAAATAGAAAATATTATTTTTTTTCAAAATTTTCGGTCTTTTTCCGTTTATATCGCAAAAAATTTAAAAAGCAGAGACAATCAAATGCCATTAAAAGAAAGCTCTATTTGTGAGAAGAAAAGGACGCAAATTTCATTTGGGTACAACATTGCATGACCGCGCAATTACCAGTTAAAGCAGCACAGTGCCAAATTGGTTAATGTACACACAGCACCCCATATTGACAGAAAAACACAGAATTGTTGACATTTTTGCAGATTTATTAAAAAAGAAAAACTGAAATATCACATGGTCCTAAGTATTCAGACCCTTTGCTGTGACACTCATATATATATAACTCAGGTGCTGTCCATTTCTTCTGATCATCCTTGAGATGGTTCTACACCTTCATTTGAGTCCAGCTGTGTTTGATTATACTGATTGGACTTGATTAGGAAAGCCACACACCTGTCTATACAAGACCTTACAGCTCACAGTACATGTCAGAGCAAATGAGAATCATGAGGTCAAAAGGAACTGCCTGAAGAGCTCAGAGAGAGAATTGTGGCAAGGCACAGATCTGGCCAAGGTTAAAAAAAAATAAAAAATTCTGCTGCACTTAAGGTTCCTTAAATGGAAGACGTTTGGGAGGACCAGCACCCTTCCTAGAGCTGGCCGTCTGGCCAAACTGAGCTATCGGGGGAGGAGAGCCTTGGTGAGAGAGGTAAAGAACACCCAAAGATCACTGTGGCTGAGCTCCAGAGATGCAGTCGGGAGATGGGAGAAAGTTGTAGAAAGTCAACCATCACTGCAGCCCTCCACCAGTTGGGGCTTTATAGCAGAGTGGCCCGACGGAAGCCTCTCCTCAGTGCAAGACACATAAAAGCCTGCATGGAGTTTGCTAATAAACACCTGAAGGACTCCAAGATGGTGAGAAATAAGATTCTCTGGTCTGATGAGACCAATATAGAACTTTTTGGCCCTAATTCTAAGCGGTATGTGTGGAGAAAACCAGGCACTGCTCATCACCTATAAACGTTAGAAAAAAACTTGCGCTAACCCAAAAAAAGTGAAAAGCAATATTTGAGTGAAAAAAAAACAAAGTGATGCTGCTGCAAGTCAAAAAGCCTAAATACTAATGCCAATAAACATGTGAAAGTGAGAAAAACAAGCGCGCAACCACTTAATTTATCATTAAACAAATTGAGAACCATATAATGAAAAAAACACACTCAAAAAATGTGTACAAAAATCCTTATATGTAAACACACATATTAAAGTGTAGTTGTCCCAAAGAACAAACAAAAATAAAAAATCCCCCAAAAAAATGTTCTGAGAAAATGCCACAAGTGAAAAATCCAAGATAAGGGATAATGAAATAAGTCACAAAGGGATTGGCTCCGATGTTCACACTGAATATTTCATGCAGATAAATGTTCCCAATAGAATCTTGATTCAGCAGATAATCAATAGGCAGCAGTTAGATATAATAATAAAGCCGCTTACCAGATAGACAGGACCTCAAATGATAGAGATCTGAAGAGCATATTGTTGTGGAGATTTTTATGGAGATGTATTTAATATGTATTGTCATAGTGTCACCCAGTGTTAGTACTTCCGCAACCCGCTCTAAAAGAGCTGATTGGGGTAGTCTGAGGCTGGTTGAATCCCGTCTGATAGGGGAAAACGTTTTGAGGTTGGAGTGTGATGTTTGCAGGGTGCGGATATGTCCGCCAACGGGGTCCCTCTGTGCATTAGCATGGACGATCGTTAAGGAGGGGATATGCTCGCTCTGCAACAACATCATTGGTTATGAGCAGATGCGTACTCTTGTCTCTGCTGTGTCTGATCAACATTGGTTGGAATTCGTAGTGCGCATCTGCAGATAGCCTCCCTCCCCCATTCAATAATAGTATAATCTTAATATGCGTTATTCTATGGAATAGTGCAGAATAAGAATTCCTATCAACGGTAACTTTAGCCATCCTACGTTATTGTATTCATGTATGACATCTCCTGTTGGAAGGAATGTCCAGGTATTGTCATTTTCCTGTGAGGAAGGAACATTCTGTGAGGTTCCCGCCCATGGGGGAGGGGATTGGTTGCTGCAGCCAATCACCTCCTGTGTGAGATCTTTTGAGTTTAATAAAAGCCTATGATTAGGCGTCGGCTAGTCAGTCTTTGCTGGAATGGCCTGATGAGAAGATAAGCTTTTGTGGTGCTGCCTTTCTTGGATGAATGGGAATGAACGGTGAGTGGATTTTAGCAAATTTAAAGATAGCATTATTGCAAAAAGATGAAATCTGATGTGTGCTTAGATAGCACAGGAATTATAGGCTGTGTGCTCTGTAAACAGCAGCCTGGAATTCCACAACAATATGCATCAGCCTGCCGGCAGCGATGGTATCCACCTGTTCTTTTAATCCGAGGAAGCCGTTCTTATACCACCAGGAAAAAGCTTTCACCTCTTCAGCTGCTCACCACACTCGGTCCGGAGAGGGAGAAAAGACAAGCTGGGATAGGGATAGGGATCGGGATCGCTCCAGCTTTCAAAGCAAAAACTAATGGCTCGGCAGGGAGAAAAATTTAATAAAAAGGCTTCATGGTGCAGTATTTTCCAAAAAAGCAAGGAAGTTTATTTTAAAAAAACAAATAATCACAGCATACTTAATTGAAAAAATCATTCACATCAAGCCCAAAAAAAAATTAAAATTCAAAGAGGAAAAATTCTACAGGAAAAAATGGAAAAAACAGCCAGAGAACAAACTGTGACTGCACTAATGAGAAAATACGTGATGACGTTTAAGGATGCGTGCTTCATCCGACGCGTTTCCCCAAAACTGGCATCAACTGGGAACAGAGGCCTCCTATTGATTATCTGCTGAATCAAGATTCTATTGGGAACATTTATCTGCATGAAATATTCAGTGTGAACATCGGAGCCAATCCCTTTGTGACTTATTTCATTTCCCCTTATCTTGGATTTTTCACTTTTGGCATTTTCTCAGAACATTTTTTTGGGGGATTTTTTATTTTTGTTTGTTCTTTGGGACAACTACACTTTAATATGTGTGTTTACATATAAGGATTGTATAAAAAAAAAATTTGTACACATTTTTTGAGTGTGTTTTTTTCATTATATGGTTCTCAATTTGTTTAATGATAAATTAAGTGGTTGCGCGCTTGTTTTTCTCACTTTCACTGCTCATCACCTGTCCAATACAGTCCCAACAGTGAAGCATGGTGGTGGCAGCATCATGCTGTGGGGGTGTTTTTCAGCTGCAGGGACAGGACGACTGTGGTTGTAATCGAGGGAAAGATGAATGCGGCCAAGTACAGGGATATCCTGGACGAAAACCTTCTCCAGAGTGCTCAGGACCTCAGACTGGGCCAAAGGTTTACCTTCCAACAAGACAATGACCCTAAGCACACAGCTAAAATAACGAAGGAGTGGCTTCACAACAACTCCGTGACTGTTCTTGAATGGCCCAGCCAGAGCCCTGACTTAAACCCAAATGAGCATCTCTGGAGAGACCTAAAAATGGCTGTCCACCAACGTTTACCATCCAACCTGACAGAACTGGAGAGGATCTGCAAGGAGGAATGGCAGAGGATCCCCAAATCCAGGTGTGAAAACTTGTTGCATCTTTCCCAAAAAGAATAAGGGGGGATATGATTAACATGTACAAATATAGTGAACTTGGTGTTGCGTTATTCACTTTACGGTCAACACAAAAGACAAGGGGGCACTCTTTACGTCTAGAAGAAAAAAGATTTAATCTCCAAATACGGAAAGGTTTCTTCACAGTAAGAGCTGTGAAAATGTGGAACAGACTCCCTCCAGAGGTGGTTCTGGCCAGCTCAGTAGATTGCTTTAAGAAAGGCCTGGATACTTTCCTAAATGTACATAATATAACTGAGTACTAACATTTATAGGTAAAGTTGATCCAGGGTAAATCCGATTGCCTCTCGGGGGATCAGGAAGGTTTTTTTTCCCCTGCTGTAGCAAATTGGATCATGCTCTGCTGGGGTTTTTTGCCTTCCTCTGGATCAACTGTGGGTATAGAATTGGGTATATGGGATTGTACGATATTTTTTATTTTATTTATTTTTTTATGGTTGAACTGGATGGACTTTTCTTTTTTCAACCTGACTAACTATGTAACTATGTAACTCATGGCTGTATTAGATCAAAAGGGTGCTTCTACTAAATACTGAGCAAAGGGACTAAATACTTAGGACCATGTGATATTTCAGTTTTTCTTTCTTGATAAATCTGCAAAAATGTCAACAATTCTGTGTTTTTCTGTCAATATGGAGTGCTGTGTGTACATTAATGAGGAAAAAAATTAGCTTAAATGATTTTAGCAAATGGCTGCAATATAACAAAGAGTGAAAAATGTAATGGGGTCTGAATACTTTCCGTACCCACTGTGTGTGTGTGTGTGTATGTATATATATATATATATATATATATATATATAAAACTGTACTGTGCAAACGTTTTAGGCAGATGTGAAGAAAAATTGTCAACTAAGAATACTTTCAGAAATAGAAGTGTTAATAGCTTATTTTTTATCAATTTACAAAATAGAAAGTAAATGAACAGAAGAGAAATTCAAATCAATATTTGGTGTGACTACCCTTTGGCTTCAAACCAACATCAATTCTTCTAGGTACACCCAGTACTTGTGCACACAGTTTTTGAAGGAACTTGGCAGGTAGGCTGTTCCAAACATCTTGGGGAACTAACCACAGATCTTCTGCGGATGTAAGCTGGCTCAAATTCTATCTCTTCATGTAATCTAGACAGACTAGATGAGGTTGAGATCAGGACTCTGTAGGGGCTAAACCATCACTTCCAGGAAGCATTTTCTTTATGCTGAAGATAGTTCTTAAAAGTGGAGTTCCACCCAAAAATGGAACGTCCGCTTTAAGTGACGATGACCCCCTGACATGCCACATTTGGCATGTCATTTTTGGGGGGGGGAGCGGATACCCTCTTTTTAGAGGCATCCAGCTCCCACTTCCTTCTGGCCCCGCTGAGCCCCGGGAGGAAGTCCACCTCTCCCTCCCTGCAATCTTCTGGGACACGTCACAGGTCCCAGAAGCTTGCCCGGCCATTCACAGTTCGCAGCGCTGTGGAGAGGAGCGGGGCTTCATACGCCCACATCGTTGGACCATGGGACAGGTAAGTGTCTATTTATTAAAAGTCAGCAGCTATATTTTGGGGCGGAACTCCGCATTAATGACATCGGCTTTACGTTTGGGGTTGTTGTCCTGCTGCAGAATACATTTGGGCACAATCTAATGCCTCCCTGATGGTATGGCATGATGGATAAGTATCTGCCTATATTTCTCATCATTAGGGACACCTCAAATTGTGTTGTAAATTTCTTCTACACTATTTTTTTCCATACCACAGGACTGTACAGAAGGGATATAATGAGGAGATTATAAATAACACCATCAAAGAAATTGCTGAATTACCAAGGGAACAATGTTTGAAGAAGAATACTAGTATAATAGTGAATGATCAACATCAATGGGGCTTTATCTCTGATTTTCATTACCAATACAAGGAGATAGAAAACATTTTCTCCAAATATTGGTATATCTTATGTAGGGATAGACATTTGTGTGATACCCTACCAAAGACACCCAAATGTATTTACAGGAGGGCCCCCAGTTGACCCCCCTACCAAAAACCTGTCAATAGATTTTAAAGGTTTTTACTCATGTCGTAGGTGCATTTGCTGCAGAACTGTGAACACTAGTAATAGGGGTCGTACCACTATTACGAATGTGGATAATGAAGTATTTCAAATAGACCACTTTATAACATGTAATTCATCCTATGTTGTTTACCTCCTATGGTGCCCATGTGGGCTGTATTATGTAGGAAGAACAAAACGCCTACTGAGGTTGCGCATAGCTGAGCACTTGGCCAACATTAAGGAAGGGCTTCAAACACCACAGTGTATCCCTAAATTTTAGGGACAAACATGGTCAGGATCCCTCAGTCCTACAATTCTGCGGTATAGATGTTATGCAACCCTCATGGAGGGGTTCCAATCAGGTTAGGGACCTGTCGAGAAGAGAAACTAAATAGGGTTTTCTTCTAAAAAGTCTCTATCCGAGAGGGTTGAATATCGAACTGGACCTAAATTGTTTTATTAATAATTTTTAATTTTATAGCTGTAGGGTCTATTTTTATATCTTTTTATATATTTTTTAGCAAATCATCTCTAGATTGTACTTCTTTTATTTGTTGATTGATGATCTGCTTTGCCTACACCATAAATTGTGAGTGTTGGTATTTGCGGTTTATTAATCTCTCTGTCCATATAGCATATGGTTCCTTTATAAGGCTCGCTATGATATAATATCTGCCCGCTGGAGTTTTATATTCATTTTTAGTTTTAAATTGCTTGTATAATTCTGCCCGTTTTATATTTTGTTTCATTGTACCTGTATCCTCTTTGACTAAGCTATACGGTGTCACAACCGGAGTAACCCAGTTACGGAGACACAGGAGGTGCGAAAGCGCACTGGGAACTAAACCAGCAATGAATGGAGTGAGACTATAAAGGGGAGGTTGGTTTAGCCGCATAGCCAGTCCCAATGAATAAGTCCGTATGACTAAACTAGTCTGGGTGTGGCTATGCGGCAATCGTGAAGTAAAGTATAACGTTTGAAGCATCGCCTGTGAACTAACTACTGTAGTGGTACAGTTGCTTCTAACCAGCCAGGCAGGTAAAAGTGCAATACAGGAAAAAGACTTCAGCGACCCCCGGTCAGATCTGGAGACATTAAATTGACACAGGAAAGCTTTTGTAATGTGCCCAAATGATGTCTGGTTTAATTAGCTTAACATCTCGGTATTTATGCCGGTCTTAGGGGACAAAGGTGGCGATGGGAGGAGTTTACATGATACAAATTCAGGTTAATAATTTCCTATTAGCTAGTACGTGTTACAAGTTCAGGTAATATTTTGCTGATGAAATAAAAATGTTACATGGATGTGAATTTTAACATATGTGACTTAAATGTATACTTTCTGTGTTTACACAGTTGTGTAGAACTATAATTAACTTATCTTTAAACAAACATGAGCTAGGGCAAAGTCCATAGATATGGTATATGCCTAAATGATCATAAAAACCTTTACACAGAAATAAGTACATTTCAAACAAGAACCTTTTCTTTAACCCATGACATGGCATCCTGAACTCAAAATGGAGGTTGTCATGCCAAGTTACCTTTACAATCCTCTCTTTGAGACAAAATATGTCTCACAGTTATATAATCTTTCTTCTATCATAATAATAGTTATGGCTGCACTTCTCAACCAGGTCAGTATTCCTACTCCAGAACTTAGGTTTGCAAAAAGGATCCCATGTCTTGGCAATATTTCTAGCTTCATCTTGTAATTTGCTTACTTCCTTTCGGTGTTGTGCAATTATATCATAATAATCTGGTACCTCAATACTAGTGTTATGAAACCAGGTACAACACTCATGCTCTTGTTTCTATATTTAATTTAGTAATATCATCAGAATTCTTTTCCATTATTTCATCAATGATTCCAGTGTAATTATTCAACCTTTTCATTAAGTCTATTTGGATAGATATATATGTATATCTCAACATTATCAGACCCCTATGGCGGAGTCACTACCATATCTTCTCTACTTAGTATGATACCAGAGGGTCCACAGTACTACTTCACATCTATGTGGAGTAAAGCTCTTCTTAGGGTGTATGTGGATACATATCTTTACTCATTCATATCACCCATCTTGGCATCATACAAATCTGCTAATCTGACAATCTGATAACACTCTATCTCTTCCCTGGGGTCATCTTCCTCAGTACTAATTATTGTATTTCACATTTATGATATTTAAAGGGTACAGCCATGAGAGGAATACTAATGGTGGAGGGGTGTAATTTACTACATATCCAACATTTTCATATCCTGATTTCTGTGCATAGGCATATTTAAACTTCAATAATAACATTTTATCTGTTAATTTCTGAGTTTTCATTTCTCTTGTGTCTGTCATGTGTATTATTCATATTAATATTCTGTTGTGGAGTTTTAGAGGCTCCACAAATACTCTTTGTGTCCCAAATCTTCAGGATGATAAATACAGTTAGTTATCAGCCAAGTTGGCAAAAACACGATCAGGGCAGCCCAGCATAAGAGGCACAAGGCTTTCCCAGAAGTCCGTGGTGAAATAAGCAACGGCATTTTGTTCAGAGCCTTGACCAACTGCTTCACTCAATTTTCCTTGGCTTGCTTCTTAGGTGTTTGGTTCACCTTCTTCACACGACTGGCATGGATCCAGGCCTGTTGTGTTTCCACCAGAATGGCTGTGCGAGTCACTGCAATCACTGTGGTTGGGAGTCCAAGAGATACTCCTGCTTCTTGGTGGGGTTCAAAGGGTGTGTTGGTTCCTGTGAAGAAACAAGGAGAGGTGCGAGCAACATTCCTTTCAACTTGATCTAAAGTTTCAATACGTTTTTTTACATATTCTTTCTGAATAAGATCTAGGTCCTCTCTTTCCAACATAAGTGGCTGTCTGGCCCATGGGGTGGGGAATGGCCTACCCATTAAAACTTCAAAAGGGGAGTATCCTGTCTTTTTAGAGGGTGTCATTCTTACCTCGGCTAGTACAGCTGGTAGGACCTTCTTCCAATTTGCATACGTACCTCCAGTGGCTTTCCTGATCTTATCTTTAATGGTTTTGTTCATCCTTTCCACTATACCTGAACTCTGGGGGTGCTAAGGAATATGAAACTTCCATTCTATTTTCAGTGTTTGGCCACAAATGCAGGACCATTATCTGAGTTGATCTGAAGCGGGCATCCCCATCTGGGAATGATTTCCTGTGTGAGAATTCTTACTACTGTTTGTGCATCTTCCTGTTGTTACAAACACTTCTATCCATCTTGAGAACATGTCCACTATTACTAGCAAATATTCCTGTCTTTTACCTAGTTTGGGCATGTGTGTAAAATCAATTTGTAAATGAGTGAATGGTGTAGATGGATATCTCAGATGTTCATGTTTTGCCTTGTGAGGGTTCCTGGGATTATTCCGAATGCATGTGATGCATCTGGAAACATATGCCTTAACCAGAGAGGGAAGACCTGGAATGTAAACATCCTTATCCAAAAGTTTACATGTGACTTTCCATCCTCTGTGACCTATCCCATGGTATTGTGAAATAGAAATGGGTGCGCTGGCTACAGGGATACATAGTCTCCCCTCTTGGCAGACAAGGCCAGTTTCTGGGCTTGTCTGCACACCTATTGAGTTCCATTGTTGGATGTCTTTGTCTGTAGCATATGTTTGGAGTTCATGCAATGTTTTATCTAGGAGTGAGATTTCAGGTGAGAGCAATGGCATTTGGATGTCTGCTGGCTGTGTGGATGCTGCCTCTCTTGCTGCTTTGTCAGCTAAAGCATTTCCTTTGGCTATGTCATCCTGTTGCCCTGTATGTGTCCTACAGTGTAGTGTGGTTGCATGTCCTAGAGTGAATGATGTAGCCATTTCCACCACCATCGCACAGGATACCAAAGCTCTGAGACACGCCAGCATGCCCTGCACTGGCATAGGCACAACCCTTGGGGAAAAATGATAGGGCGCAGTTTGCCTCCCATGTTTTTGCGCTAGGACTCCCGTCATGGTTTTACAGTTGTCCCTAGCAAATAGGTAAAACCCTTTGCTATACTCAGAGACCAAGACCAGGAGCTGTTATCATAGATGTTTTGAGGTATACGAAAGCATTGTACATTTCATCATTGCATTTTATACAATCTGGTATGTCAGTACCTGTGGTTTGTCTCAAGAGATTATCATAGTAGGAACAGTCAGTTAACTAATCATGCCAAGAAAGGACAGCATATCCTTCTTGGTCTGTGGGGGGGCTAGACCCACGGAGAGCCGCAGCTCATGACTGACTTTCCTTTCACCTTTTGTGAGTACAAAACCAAGGCATTCAACAGTTTCCTGACACTATTGAAGTTTCTTTTTGGAAACTTTATTTTTTTTTTTTTTGAAACATCAAGTTTATTGAAAAATCAAGGAAGGCAGATAAGTATCGGAGACGCAGCTCCTAGTAACAGTTCCATGAAATCAAGAACCACAATAGCTTTTATGATTCAAATAGATACAGACTGATATGTTGGTATATTACATCCGATAAACTCAGGATATAGTAAAGTAAAGACAGCATGCGAGTCAGATGATTGGTAAAGTACTGTTTTCTATGTAACCAGAAAAGTGGTTGTTCCTTTCATGTTTAATACATATCAAGTTCTCCTAATGGTTCCTGTGTCTTAAATAAAATTGTGTAAGAAAGAAAAAGATAAATGGGTATAGTAAAGTGAAAGAGTAGATATAGAGAATGAGGAGACAAGGGAGGGGGGGGGGAGATGGGGGGGGAGCTGTTGTTCCTTATTCTACGTGCTGGGTATATGCCGTATGATGTCTAGTGAGAAATCACATAGGCATCGGTATCGATATGCAATATGGCAGTGCTGTGCCAATTCCAGAACTTCCAATGTTATTTAGTACCTATCAATGTCCATGAGGTGTCACCGTACAGTCAATTCTTATCCATCATGTTCAGATATGTCTGAGAATACTTGAACGCAAACCATGGCAACCACGTGTCATGGAATGCAGAGGCATTGTCTCCCGCCTGTGCCACTACATCCTCCATCTCACACATCTCAGACACCCTGCGGAGCCAATCCCCCCTGGATGGAATCCGCGAGGTTTTCCAATATAGGGGGATGAGCGCTTTCGCGGCGTTTAGTAAATGTTTAGACAGTGAGTTTTTGTATCTTTTGAGAGAAAAATCCGTGACATGGAGGAGGCAGCCCACGGCGTCCAATTTCAGTGATGTTTCCGTAATCTGAAATATCAGTTCCCGTACCATAGACCAAAAGGGCTGGATCACCGAGCAGTACCACCAAATGTGTACTAGCGTTCCCCTCGCCTTGAGGCATCTCCAGCATGTGTCAGGTGTCTGTGGGTACCATGAGTGCAGCCGTACAGGCGTGGCATACCAGCGTGTGAGCAATTTATATGCTGTCTCTTGAGTTCTCGAACTAAGTGAACACTTATGAGCTAGTATGCATGCTATACGCCATTGTTTCTCTGAGATGTGGGTGCCTAGGTCCTCTGCCCAAATCTCCCTGAGTTTACTGTCTCCCACTGTGCAACCCGCCTGGGTCCATCCATATGCCATAGAAGTCCCCCTGGCCACAGGAAGCCCCCTCAAACATATCGACTCAAGTTCCGTTAGCCGTCTGGTAAAGTGCACCTTTCTGACTGGGTGGTTTAAGTAACTACGGATCTGGAAATATGTCCACATTGGTAAGTTTGGCATCTTATTGTCTCTCTTAACGTCTGTGAAGTCTTTAAATCTATTACCCAGAAAGCAATGCGTGGCCAGTAGTGGCATTTCTGGGTCGGAAACATGTAGGTCACGGTTTTTCACACCCGGTATAAAGTCCTGATTTTGGAAACTTTATGACCATTATCTGCCAACCAATGTAGCAGATCTGAACCATTCTCTTTGCAAGCAACCTGGCTTGGGTTACACATCAATCAACATATTGGAGTAGGACAGAACGATGGCAGGGAGTCCAGGACCGCAATGTGGCCTGGAGCACAACTGAGTAGACTACAGGGTCAACATAACCCATGACACCTTGTCATCTGGCAAAAAAAATTGTTTTTAAAAAACAGAAAGCAAGGATTGGCTGTGTCTCCTCATCCACAAGGATGCTAAAAAATACATTTGTTAAATCAATCACAGTAAAATACTCTGCATCGGGTGGTATGGAGGTAAGGAGTGATGGCACATCAGGCACTATAGGCGCACGTGTAAAAGGACAAGCACACAACCACTGACATTGATTAAATAAAAAATGATGAATATATTACTAATAACACACTATGTGAAAAAAAACACAAGAGAATATATACTGAATCTCAATAGTGGAAAAAAACAACACAAGAGAATATATACTGAATCTCAATAGTGAAAGTGAAATTGTTCTCCAAAGGCAAATAATAATTTAAAAATTAAAATTATAAAGGTGAGATTGAAAAAAATGTCCACAACACATTTAAATTCCAAAGGTGAAATCCACTTGCTTCATATGGATAAGGGATATCCAAAGGGAGCCTTACTCTATAGATGTTCAGTGATAACAGATAATCTTAAAGCCGCTTACCAGATGGACGGGACCTCAGATCATAGAGGTCACAAAGGCGTGTGCATCAGCCTGCCGGCAGCGATGGTATTCACCTGTTCCTTTATCCCAGGTGGCCTGTCCTCACTCCACCAGGTAATCAGATGTCTTGACACACAGTATCCAAAACGAAAAAGGTAGGCGGGAATAGAATCGCTCCAGCTTCCAAGTGTACTCCTAAGAGCTTGTTCAACTCAGCAAGGAAGGATTAAAAAAAGGACTTCATGGCGCAGTATTTTCCAAAAATTCAAAAGGATTTATTGTAAAAACACACAGCAAAAAAGACAAAATCAAAAAGTCCACATCCAATCCACAAATAGTAAAATAGGCAAGGAAACAGCAACGTAACAAGGGTAAAAAAGGTTTCTAATGTTTCCGTATGCTAGTCAGAGAGCAAACATAGACTGCATCAATACATCAATATCCAATACGTGATGACGTTAGGAATCTTGGCTCCACTATAGGCGCACACCAGGTTATTTACAGCTCGAAGGTCTTGAACAAATCCACAACCGCCACCCTGCCCGACAATGGGCACTCACTGCTCTCTTTCCCATTACATTTAAACATCCTGCTGCTTCTTTCTGTATTAAAGTTTCCTGAAATTGGTCAATTGTCTGTGTGGTCCATTCAGATATCATCTGTTTGACCATCAAGGCGAACTGGGGTTTTAGATTATTCATATAAATTTGAATAAACAAAGCTCCCACATCAGTAGTTGTAGCTAATCCAGCTTCTGTTGTCCAATTTTCATGAAACCTTTTCCAGAACTCAACTACAGATTTTTCTGACTTTTGTTTGCATGCTATGGCAGTAGGAAGGGAACTTTTATTTTTAAATACTTTCATCATTTCAGCCTTTTATTCCATCCACATAGTGTTACTACCTGTTATTGTGTTTAACCCATATGCTCCCGCATTACCAGTGTCAATAGTGTTTATACTTGGAACATTTGCCCAGCTCCAGGAACTGGTGTGTCCTATAATGCCATCAATGGTGAGGCGCATGTCTTCCTGTGTGTAATTCCTACCCTTACATGCCTTTTTTAAGTAAGTTAAAGTACCTCCTGCTGAGGCAGTGGGTTTGGGGCAATGTTTCACTATCCTGTCAATGTCCTCAACGTCTATTACTTTTTTCAATATTTAATTTCCAATGGTCATGAAAGGCGCTTGAAGGTTAGTGTTACTATATACAGTTCCACTCTTTGTTTTAGGGGGACTAAGTGTTTTACCCACTACAGCGTTTTCCTGTTCTTCCTCCTGCTCTTGGCCAGGTGGTGAAACTACACCTCCTATAACTCCCTGATCTTCTTCTGGTTCAGCTACCTCGACTCAGGCTTCCTGTCCTTGCCTCTGTAAGCGCTGTCTATCTTGTTGTGGAGCGGGAGGGATCTGCCATTGTCTGATTTCATGATGTAGAGCCAGAAGATCAACATCTTCCTCTCTTAAACTCAGATAGACATGTACATATGAGGGTGGAGGATGACTGACTACTGGCAGAGGTGGAGCTGTTGGGTCAGGGACAACTCTCTTTTTATCGGCTTCTTCTCTATGTTTCTGGTCATAATCTACCTTACTTAAACATTTGGTGGGCTTTTTCTGCTTCTTTTTGTCCATCTGAAACCAATATGGGGCATATTTTAACCAATTCTCTCCTCCCTTTTCCATATAATCCATATCCCATGTGAAATTCATCATTACTACTATCCCAGGGAAAGGGGTCTATACTGTGTATGGCTCTGGTCTATCCCACTAAATTTGAAACTCATGGGACTATAAATTCATAATCAGTACCACAAATTCTGCCTACAAAATCCTTACACGTTTCTCCTGGGTTGGGAAGAGGGGGAGGATATTCTTTACCTTGTTTCTGACCCATATTGACAGTGGGAGACGACTGTTTTACCACGCAGTCTTCTGATCCACACAACAAATTATTCTTAATACTTCTATTATCTTAACACTTCTATGCGACAGAAAGAAAAGCAAAGGTTCTGGGGTCACCGGAGTCTACCTCCTCATTAACCACTTCATATTTCTTGCCAAAAGGAATGTATCATATTCCTTGCCAAAAGGAATGTATCTATCATATTCCTTGCCAAAAGGAATGTATCTATATGCAGTACTGCTTATCTTTGTGGATTTACCAAAAATCCTTCTGTGGATTTACCAAAAATCCAATATTAACCTCCTGGCATGGTTCTTATCCCCTACTAATTTATGGGTCTAAAAAGCTTTAATCAGAGCTGAGGCAAGAAAATATTTAGTCAATAAAGACAAAAAGGATTCTTACCACAGATGATTTGCTTATCCCGGACACGAGAACCCCCAGTTGTAGTGGTACAGTTGCTTCTAACCAGCCAGGCAGGTAAAAGTGCAATACAGGAAAAAGACTTCAGCGACCCCCGCTCAGATCTGGAGACATTAAATTGACACAGGAAAGCTTTTGTAATGTGCCCAAATGATGTCTGGTTTAATTAGCTTAACATCTCGGTATTTATGCCGGTCTTAGGGGACAAAGGTGGGGATGGGAGGAGTTTACATGATACAAATTCAGGTTAATAATTTCCTATTAGCTAGTACGTGTTACAAGTTCAGGTAATATTTTGCTGATGAAATAAAAATGTTACATGGATGTGAATTTTAACATATGTGACTGAAATGTATACTTTCTGTGTTTACACAGTTGTGTAGAACTATAATTAACTTATCTTTAAACAAACATGAGCTAAGGCAAAGTCCATAGATATGGTATATGCCTAAATGATCATAAAAACCTTTACACAGAAATAAGTACATTTCAAACAAAACCTTTTCTTTAACCCATGACATGGCGTCCTGAACTCCAAAATGGAGGTTGTCATGCCAAGTTACCTTTACAACTACAGGATAAGGATAGGAGACGGGCGAGTGGAGGGTGAGATTATCGGCTATTTTCCTGGGTCCGCCCTGACCACAATACACCTTTATACACCGCTGCAGTCCGCCTTGCTGTGTGAAGTTTTCATTGCTGTATTTTGCTGTGAAGTGCCTTTTTATATTTGAAGTGATGTGAGTACAATGGTTGAAGGTCACGTGTGCCTTTTTAATAAATGATTCACTGGCAATATTTCACTATTGGAAGCACTTTTTATTTCTTGCATTTATATATGGAATTCCCCTGCACTGATTGAGCACCGTTGGAAATACTGAAGTTACTGTGTTTGGTGTGTTCAAGCTTGATTACCTTAGCATGAGAGTGCTGGGCAGATTTATCTGGTGAGTGCAAAACTTATGGGAGAGGAGTCACAGTGGTGTTGGTGGAAGAAAATTTGATTCAAGTTAATTAGAAGATTATTTTGTCACTTTGAAGTTTAAACACTTGGAAACGCACAAAAAACTTTCTTTTGGACTTGCTTTTTTTAATTTTCTCTTTTTTTGGAATGTGTTTCACTATTTTTGATGACCACCTAGGAACGTTATACACATTTTATTGTTTATATTTAGTAAGATATATTGTGCACCTTCACGTGGTGTTGCTTTGTTATTTTACACATTTAGAGGTGTACATATTTATTGTATATATTTTAGCGCTACTATTTTTTTAGTTAAAAATACTTTTTTCAGATTAGTTTTTATTTAAGTAGCAGCTTTTTAGGTTCATATATTTATATTTTCATGTGGGCGCAGTGGTGGTACAATTAGTCAGGGTGCGTGTGATTTTTTGACCAATATTTACATTTCTAGCTTTTTACCATCTGCAGCCATGGAAGCATTCACATTTTTGTCTAATAGACAGATGGACCCGGAGTGTATATTCTCCTCCAACCTGGAAATTACAGATTGTGAGGAAGATATCACAGGGGTTTTGAAAACTTTAGAGAACTTGTTAAAAAATCAGGTGAAAACCTGGTGGGATATTTTCACATTCGAACACTACCAGAAGGAAGGTCTCATTTTCAGGAGTTTACGTTGGGAGGTTTCCCCTCAGGATGGCCTCTCTGACTCCAAATATATGAATGAGTGGTTTGAATTTTTTAATAGGGTGGGCAAAGATCTTCAATGTTTGGTTTTAAAAAGAAAAAGTATTAAACTAGATATACTTAATGAAAATATTAGTATATTGAAAAATAGATTAGAGCCTTTTAACAAATCTAATCAGGTAAAGGAATTTAATACCAATATGCGGAAGAAATTAGAGTAAGTAGACAGAGACACACAAAGAAAAAGTAAAGAAGTATAACAGAGACTCTAGTGATTTTAAAAGTAATAATGTTTATCTTTGGCAAAATGCTAGTTTGGCCACAGGTACCGGGAGTGAGGTTATAGGTACTGGGGGTGAGACTGTGGCTGATAAAGAGGTGTCCTTGAGAATATACCATCAAAAAACAATCAGGCCAAGGGTGATAAAACTACTACAAACCCCAGGGGTAGGCCAAACACTCCTAAAGGCAACCGGAATGGTACTCCCGGTGGTCATCGCAGTAACACCCCTAGAGGGAACCGGAATAGTGGACCTCATGAAAACAGGGGTAACCAGCCTAATGTTAATCATTATGTTAATCATGGTTATCCTAGATACCCTGAACAGAATAGGGGGACTGATTATTCCTATAATGCCCAATCTGATTATCAGTATTGGAACCAGTACCCTTCTAATCATTATGGAGATCAGAGATACCCGGTTTCTACATAAAACAGATATCAAGCCCTTGGATATGATGATTATAATGGTTATAATCCACAGCAAAATTCTTTTTTAGATCAACGGGGGGGGGGGACCCCCACCCTGTGAACAGGGGAAGAGGGAGGACCCCGGCCCCATATCACCCGAACAGAGATGTGGCACCCTACCACAGAGAAGGAGAGGATGCCATGCAGGGAAACTAAAACAATCCCAGAAAGAGAAGAAGGAATCATTAGATGCTGGCATCTTCAATTTAAGTAAAACAGAACTTAATCATAGTGAAAAAAATATTTTAAATCTTGGTTTAAAATGTGCACCTCGCAAGAGCATGAATAAATTTGATGTGTATATCGATACACACAATTCATTCGCACATTAAATTTGAAAAAATACTTTTTAAGCCACCCATATGATACGTCTGGAAGAATAATTTCCTTTTTCCTTTTTTTAATTTTCTATTTTTTTGGAATGTGTTTCACAAACTATTTTTGATCACCTATGAACGTTATACACATTTTATTGTTTATATTTAGTAAGATATATTGTGCACCTTCACATGGTGTTGCTTTGTTATTTTACACATTTAGAGGTGTACATATTTATTGTATATGTTATAGCGCTACTATTTTTTTAGTTAAATAAAAACTAATCTAAAAAAAGTATTTTTAAGTAGCAGCTTTTTAGGTTCATATATTTATATTTTCATGTGGGTGCAGTGGTGGGGTGCGCGTGATTTTTTTTGACCAATATTTACAGGTCCTGTAAGTAAATAGAATTAAATTTAGCTATGGAAAGGGGAGGAGGGGCAAAAAAAACGGAGGGACGGGGAAGAAGAAACGGGAAAGAGGAGAGTGTGAGAAAATAGGAAGGAAGTAAAAATGAAAGAAAAAGGGGGGAATGGAAATGATAAAATGTTTAAATCAATTAAATATGCAATAATTCAATACCTATTCATAATAGTGTTTGATATCCTATTTAAAATTCATGTGGGTACCTAAATTAAATAAACCATGTAAGTCCTAGTTTTATGAAAATTTAAGAAATTAAACCACCATGGGCAGAGTCTCAAAATATGTTGCCAACATTCCTAATAGTATGCAAGAAATGAAAAGGAGGGACTTTAAGGGCAGACACATCAATAAACAAAAGGTTTTTATAAAAAAGTACAAAAGTTTAATCATGCATTAAAAGCATTGGCGCAAACCATAATAGTATATGAAACGATACAGTATACCAAGGCTCGTATGGAGCTGACAAGTGTAGTAATGACTTCTTCTCATTAAGCCCATTAAGCTTAACGAGAATAAATCATTAAGCCATATGTCAGCTCCATACGATCCTTGGTATACTGTATCGTTTCATGTACTATTATGGTGATGTTTGCACCAATGCTTTTAATGTATAATTAAACTTTTGTACTTTTTTATAAAAAAACTTTTGTTTATTGATGTGTCTGTCCTTAAAGAGGAAGTAAACCCTGATGGGCTTTACTTCCTCTTTTGTTCCCTGCAAAGTAAAAGCATAATGGGCTAGTATGCATTGCATACTAGCCCATTATGTTGCACTTACCTGCAAAGTTGGTCCAAGATGTCACCGCTGTTCCCGCTGTGTGGAAGCATCCATCTTCACCCCTCTTCCTTCTGGGGCCACAAACTCCGGCTCTGACTGTCCGGAGTCACGTGACGTCACTCCTGCCCATGCGTGCAGGAGCCGCCAGTCACTGCACAGGCCCTTTAGAAATGGCACAATTGTGCCCTTTCTTCAGAGCGCATGCGCCAATGATGTCGGCGCAATCGTATATGGTAGATATCTCCTAAACCGAACAGATATATTTCCAGTACCTACAGGTAAGTCTTAATATAGGCTTACCTGTAGGTAAAAGTGGTTGTTTAGGGTTTACAACCACTTTAAAGTCCCACAGTACCGGGGGGGGGGGGGGGTATTTTTTCATTTCTTGCATAGTTTTATGAAAACTACATAAGTGTCTAAAGTAGTGGAAGAAAAAAATTTTGTTTTTTACTGCTCTGCTTCCGCAATCTAAGCACTGATAGTGTGATCTCTATAACTGATAGCTTAAAAGGTGTTGTAAAGGCAGAGGGCCATTTTTTGCGATTCGGCACTGCTTCGCTTTAACTGACAATTGCGCGGTCGTGCGACGCTGTACCCAAACAAGATTGACATCCTTTTTTTTTACTACAAATAGAGCTTTCTTTGGGTGGTATTTGATCGTCTCTGCGATTTAATTTTTTTGCACTATAAACAAAAAAACGGCGTCAATTTTTGAGAGAAAAAAAAAAACAATATTTTCGCTATAATAAATATCCCCCAATTTAAGAAATAAAAGCTAAATTTTTTCTCAGTTTAGGCCGATATGTATTCTTCTACATATTTTTGGTAATAAAAAAATCGCAATAAGCATATATTGATTGGTTTGCACAAAAGTTATAGCCTCTACAAAATAGGGGACAGATTTATAGCACTTTTATTATTTATTTTTTTACTAGTAATGGCGGCGATCTGCGATTTTTATCGGGACTGCGACATTATGGCGGACACATCAGACACTTTTGGGATCATTGGCATTTATACAGCGATCAGTGCTATAAAGATGCACTGATTACTGTAAAAATGTCACTGGCAGGGAAGGGGCGTTGGAAGGCAACATGTTTTATTTCATAATACAAGATGTTTTTGAAATAAGAACTCCGGAGTTTTCTTTCTGGTTTCAACCAGGTGTCTGAAATTTCACTTCCTGGTTGATACAGGCAGATGGCCAAAAGTTGGAATGTAACCAATTACACATCAAAGCATTGTAGAATAAGAGCTTGGCTTAAGAACACCTGGTGTGACAGGCTTCAAAGAGAACAAAGGCTAGCTAACACTGAAGATGGCCCAGGGCTCATAGACATGATACACGGACAATGCTGCCCCTACAGGCCAATATAATATATTAAAAGGACTACCTCTTGGGAACTGGGGGTGGTTATGAGTGGGTGTGATTGAATGTGTAAAAAGGACACACAGAAGAGAAATCGTCCCTTTTTTTGGATCCTGGCCTGCTTGTGTGAGCCTCATGGCTCTGGCTCTTTTGCCATCCTGAGCCCAGCTGACGAAACAACATCTCAAGGAAAGTGTTGTGATAAGTATCTTTGATGGTCTGCTGTTATACTTTACGTTAGTGTTTGATGTTAACATATTCCTATTTTCTTGGGAAATAAATGAAATATTATTTTACTAAGCAGTGTATTTACTTTCATAGATAACCTTATATCATTGTGCTTATCAGAGTCGTAATAGACTAGCTAATTATAGGTATAGACAAAATAATACATATATGCAATAAATAGAGGGAATCCGTAACCACCTTTCGGAATATTAGTTTGATTTATTGTAGCAATTACTTCAATTGGCACCCCAGATGGGACTATATTTATTGTAACGTTTACTTCAAATGGCACCCCAGAAGGTGTGTGGAATTTATTTCTACACAGAATCCACAAACCCTATTGTACTTTTGTCTTGGAGTCCCTATAAGCTAAAGAATCCTCAACTAGAACTGAAAGCCTTCTCTACTGTGGACAAGATTCGTGCTGGTTCGTGAATCCTGAAGCCCTGCTGGAATGGTCGTGAAAGTTCTATGAAATTTTTCATCAGTGAGCGGACGTGCAAAATCTGATGAGATTTTTGGCTGGTATATGTGTATGTGTTTATTGTAATGCAAATTGTTTTGAAAGAGAGTTTAATTGTATCTTAGCACATAGTGGTACTGTGGATACATAATGAGCATGTGCCGCATCCTATAATTGTAGAAAAGGGAATTGTGGGGGACTTTAAACTTTATAGGCACAAATTAAACAGGATACAATTATGAAAAAATATAACAATTTTATTGATTTACAGAAAGTAACATTAAAAAGATTTTCTAAAAACCATTTAAGCAATTATATGTATGGGCCAACCAGGTACAATCACTGAGGGATACAAAATATACAGTAACAGTAGGGTCTATAGGAGAATGACTCTCCGAGTACCGTAGGGTCCAAACGGTTTAGCTAAAACAGGCATACTTTGTATACCAATCAGCTCATTTAAATTATTTCTGTTCTAGCTTAACATCTATCTGGCTTGTACCTCACCGTCGGCTCGGCTGGCATCGGTTCTGACTGGCAATTCTACCCTTTATCTTATTCCCTCCCACACCTTACCTTCCCTCATTCTTCCTTCCCCTCTCGTCCTCTTCCCATGTCTCATCCCCCGTCCTAGGATTGTTCCTCTCCCCCCTCTCCCTTCCCTCCCTTCCCATCCCCCACTTTCCCCTCCCATTCCAATAGTCCTCAGCCCATCCTGGTAGGGCTTTTGTAAAGGTATTGGAACTTTACTCCAGTGACATTCAAATTTAAAGACTTCTGAGTGTGAGTATTACTTATCAAATAGATGTCCAATTTTTATCTTCAATCACTTTAAATACTTTTCCATCTTCATGGTTATACTATACAGAGGCATAGCGTGGGGGGGAAGGGGGGGGCGGCCCCACCGGGCGCAACATTGGGGGGGGGCGCGAAATCCCGCACCAGTGTGTTACTTTTCTCAACTCTGTAAAATTACATCTTGCCATGTTGCGGCAGCTGGCGCCCTGTGATTGGGCGAATGTAGTCATGTGCTGCGGCAGGGCTGGCCAGTCCTTGAACGCGCGCGAAGGCTCCCCCTGGAGGAGTACCGCCCGTGCTTCTGTTAGCCGCCGCTATCTTCTCCACCCTCCCTCCTTACCGCGCCGGATCTGACAGTGGACTTCATCTGGGACTGACTGGGAACTCGGCAGTCGGCACTGCCGACTACAAAAAGGGAGGTGAGTGACCGAGTCTGTGAGGGAGGCAGAGAGCCAGCTCAGATGGGACTCGGAGCAGCCGCGGCCGGGTCAGCAGCAGTTAGTTTGGCTGGAGTCACGCCACTGCCATGTTAGCAGTATTGCCAGCCAGCCAGTCAGCCCACATGCAGCATGCCTGCGGGCCTAAGTAGTACAGACAGTTACATGCCTCATGCCAAAAGCCCCCACCCCTGCAAGAACCGGATAATTAATTTACTGAGCTCAGCTTCATGATGTATCCTATCCCCTCAGGGCTTTCAGCATGTAAGGGGTTAAATGATTAATGCTGCTATGTAATGTATCCCCTCAGACATTCAGCATGTAAGGGGTTAAATGATGAGGTATTTGGCATTTCAAATGCCCTGAGGGGATGCATTACATAGCAGGAATAATCATTTAACCCCTTACATGTCGAATGCCCTGAGGGGATGCATTACATACATACCTCCTAACTTTTCAACATTGAGCTGCGGGACACTTGGGGAGCAGGGCAGGTTGTTAAGCAGGGGGGCTGGTTGGTGCTGCTAAAAAAAAATTGTTGCACGGGGGGGGGGGCAGGGGGGTTGCAGGGTGCTATCGCGGTTACGCCAGAAATTTTTTAAGTTGGAGGCAGCTCCTCTAATAGGCCCTGAATGCCTATATGAAATGAGTGTGAGTAGAGGAAGAGGGCACCAGCCTTCTGGAGGTAAAAGAACAGATATGCGTAGAGAAAAAAACGCCACAATAAAAAAATGATGGTGGAAAAAAAAACTCACTGTAGGATGTGAAGAAGGTGCTTATTATCGTCTGAGGAGCAGTGGGTCTTGCTCGGGCTCTGTGGCGGAGGACGGTGTGGTGGCTACACTGGCGGATATGAGTGAGACAGATGCCTGTGATGTAATGGTATGGAGTCTGCAGGAGGGATGTCCAGCTGCTCGGGTGGATATTGGCAGCTGCCGATAAGATGTCGGCGGCTGCAGATGGAGTGTACCAGCGGTTCCATCCTTGGATACTACTGTCACCATAGTATCCAAGGATGGAGCCACTGTTTACATTCAATCTGCAGCTGTCAACATCTCAGATGTGAATATTTGATGTTAAGGGACACGTTGATTTGGCATATTTTGGTGTGCCCCTTAACATAAAATGTGCCCATCAGCATGCCCCTTATTTTGTTAAGGGGGCACGCTGATGGGGACAGCTGATGTAAGGTGGCACAGTGATGGGGGCACCTAATGTAAAGGAGCACTCTGATGGGCACGCACACCTGATGTAAAGCATCACTCTGACAAGCACACCTAATGTAAAGGGGCACACTGAAAATATGCCAATCAGCGTGTCCCTTAACATAAAATGTGCCCATCTGAGATGTTGACAGCTGCAGATTGAGTGTAAACAGCTCCATCCTTGGATACTATGGTGACAGTAGTATCCAAGGATGGAGCCGCTGGTACACTCCATCTGCAGCTGCCGGCATCTTATCGGCAGCCGCCAACATCCACCTGAGCAGCTGGACATCCCTCCTGTAGACTCCATACTATCACACCACAAGCATCTGTCTCACTCATATCCGCCAGTGTAGCCACCACACCGTCCTCCACCACAGTGCCCCGAGCAAGACCCACTGCTCCTCAGACAATAATAAGCACCTTCTTCACATCCTAAAGTGAGTTTTTTTCCCCCCCAATCATTTTTTATAGTGGTGTTTCTCTATGCATATCTGTTATTTTACCTCCAGAAGGCTGGCACCCTTTTCCTCTACTCACACTCACTTCATATAGGTATTCAGGGCCTATTAGAGGAGCTGCCTCCACTTGTGTTCCAACTTCAACCTGTCCTTTTGTCCTGCAGTGCAATATTTTTCCTCCTTCACTAATTTTTATGTCCTAATTTCATTCAATTGAAAATTACTTGGACTCATATGAATTTAATAAATTGGAGACTCTGCATTAGTTTTCCTTTTCACCATTTTTTTACATTACACCTATTGACATTCATTTATTTATTCATTTAGCGCTGTACCTCATTTTACATATTTCAGTGTAGGTGTAAGATCGGTGGGTCAGTGTATATGTCAGTCAGTGTAATAGTCAGTGTTGGTGTCAGGAGGGTCAGTGTAATGTGAGTAGTGCAGGAAGTAGGAGTGAGGTGGGTTAGTGTAGGTGTCAGGTGGGTTAGTGTAGGTGTCAGGTGGGTCAGTGTAGGTGTCAGGTGGGTCAGTGTAGGTGTCAGGTGGGTCAGTGTAGGTGTCAGGTGGGTCAGTGTAGGTGTCAGGTGGGTCAGTGTAGGTGTCAGGTGGGTCAGTGTAGGTGTCAGGTAGGTCAGTGTGCAGTGTAGTTGTCAGTGTGCGGGTTTGTGGTCAGTGTGTAGTGTAGTGGTCAGTGTGCGGGTTAGTGGTCATTGTGTAGTGTAGTGGTGTGTAGTGGTCAGTGTGCGGGTTTGTGGTCAGTGTGTAGTGTAGTGGTGTGTAGTGGTCAGTGTGCGGGTTTGTGGTCAGTGTGTAGTGTAGTGGTGTGTAGTGATCAGTGTGCGGGTTAGGGGTCAGTGTGTAGTGTAGTGGAAAGTCCGCAGGTTAGGGGGGGGGCGCAAATTTCTTGCCTTGCCCCGGGCGCTGACAACCCACGCTACGCCACTGATACTATATGCTCCATTGAGCACCCTAATCAAATTATATACTTACCAAATTCCTTTTGCTGACAATATGTACATATTATAATTTTTTTTCACTGTTTACCATGCCCCCATGATTGGTCTGCGTCCTCATGGACCATGGGTTTTCGTGTCCTTTTGCTGTCCTATGAGCTACTGTCCGGTTGACTAGTTCTACTCTCTTTCTTTCTTTTTTGTATATATATTTATGTACTGCTACTTATACAAGCATCTATTAGGCAACCATGATATTTCTAACACATTGTATTTCTATTTTATTAGCTTTGTATGCTGTTGCTTTCTGAAGAAGCGTGTTTTCACGCGAAACTGGTTAAAGCTGTGGACCTTACTGGGTACTACAATTCTAGCCTTCACTGTCGGTATTTAGCTAAACCATTTGGACCCTACGGTACTCGGAGAGTCATTCTCCTATAGACCCTACTGTTACTGTATATTTTGTATCCCTCAGTGATTGTACCTGGTTGGCCCATACATATAATTGCTTAAATGGTTTTTAGAAAATCTTTTTAATCTTACTTTCTGTAAATCAATAAAATTGTTATATTTTTTCATAATTGTATCCTGTTTAATTTGTGCCTATAAAGTCCAAAGTCCCCCACAATTCCCTTTTCTGCAAATTGTTTTGAGGTTTGTATAGCTGGTCAAGTGTGCCAGCTGGGGAAGGGATGATCACCCTTGGTTAGATTGACAGGATAACCATACATCTTTGAGGAGAAAGTGGGAGAAATATAGATCTTTTTTTTTTTTGTAGTTTATTTTTCTCCACGTGAGAGTGAAATAGCTCTCTGTTCCAACAGAAGTTCAATGTGGCCTGCAGTCTAAGGTGGCTAAAGTCAGTGATAAAAAGGGAGCATTGATTAAGAGTGTGCTCTGCCTTGTATGCTGTGGAACTACAAGTAACAGTTAGTTTTAAACAGTTTTTATCTGTTTGTTTGTCTGTGTGCATTGTCTAAGCAACTGTTGTATAGACTGGTTAAACAAGATTCGGTGTAGACTAGTTGCAAGTTAGCATATCAATGGAAGTCATTGAAGATTTTATTAAGAGACATGCCTGTGGTAAATTTGACACTAGGCCAGAAGAAGCTTTAACGCAACAATTTAATGAGTTATTGAGACAATGTAATATTCATAATGATGAGATAAAACATAGGCCATCTTCGAAAAAAGGCAGGAAAGCAAGAATGGCCAATGTGGTTATGCATGTTATTGAAAATAAAAGGCGTTGCTATAGCGAAAGAAGCCAAATGGGATACTGAGAGGAAACAATTATTGGAACAGGCACAAAGTGTGACCAAGAATATATTAACTATGGTTGAAAAGGCAGATGCAAATGTTCATGATCACATTGAACAATTAGTGACTGAGAAATGTGTATTGGAACAGTTCATCTCTTTGACTCAGAGTCTGGGAATGAGCGTATTATAATACTGCTTAGGAAGGAATTAAATGAGGCCCAATCTGTAGTAGTGGAGGTACCCTCAACACATACTCAGTGCTCAGCAAAGATAGAGATGAAACAACATGCAGAAAAACTGAATGCTATTGTTGCTGCAAGTGATGTTGCTATGATAGGAATCAATGTTGGAGATTTAAATAAAAGTGCGGTAACTGCGCTTGAAATTAATTCAGGAGTTGAAATGTAAATATAAGTGTAAAGTCTGTTCATTCCAATCATAGTAATGTTATGCAGAAATGTGAGTCTCCATCGCCATATGCTCAGAGAAAGGCCTATACAGGGAGACCAGCTCTTTTTGTTTTGTGTAAAAGGGGGGTCACATCGCAAAATATTGTTTGATATGCAAAGAAGATCGCACCACCCTAAAACTACCCCAAGGCGTTATGAAGTTTATTCTGCGAGATTAGGGTAGCAATCCAAGGAATAGAGGCCATAGTACTCAGACGCATTTCCCTTTTAAAACCCATGTCCCGTTTAAAACCCAAATGCGGAGACTACAAACCGAAAATAGCCAATTAAGACAGGAAAGGCATCACTATGCAAAATTGAGGGAGCCGCATGTTCATTCAAATATAGCACTGGGGGAAACAATGTTAGCAGCCCTTAGTGAGCTGCATGGACGGTAAGAATTTTCTGGTTAATGTTTCTTTGCTATGAATAAGGTTTAGATGTGAGTTTCAGAGATTTGCCCTTCATGTTTGGAATGTTATAGAGGACCTTGATATTTTTTTATTTTTTATTTTCTTCAAGGATAAGCCTCTGGATTGTTATTTAACCACTTAAGCCCCGGACCATTTGGTAGCTAAAGGACCAGAGGTGAATTCAGAATTTTGCACTGCGCTGCTTTAACTGTAAATTGTGCGGACATGCAATGTTGTACCCAAACGAAATTTGCGTCCTTTTCTTCCCACAAATAGAGCTTTCTTTTAATGGTATTTGATTGCCTCTGCGATTTTTATTTTTTGCGATATAAACGGAAAAAGACCGAAAATTTTGAAAAAAAATGATATTTTCTACTTTTTGTTATAAGAAAAATCGAATAAACTCAATTGTAGTCATACATTTAGGCCAAAATGTATTCAGCCACATGTCTTTAGTAAAAAAAATGTCAATAAGCGTATATTTATTGGTTTGCGCAAAAGTTATAGCGTCTACAAACTAGGGTACATTTTCTGGAATTTACACAGCTTTTAATTTATGACTGCCTATCTCATTTCTTGAGGTGCTAAAATGGCAGGGCAGTACAAAACCCCCCAAAATGACCCCATTTTGGAAAGTAGACACCCCAAGGAAATTGCTGAGAGGCATGTTGAGCCCATTGAATATTTTTTTTTTGTCCCAAGTGATTGAATAATGACAAAAAAAAAAAAAAAATTACAAGAAGTTGTCACTAAATGATATATTGCTCACACATGCCATGGTTATATGTGGAATTGCACCCCAAAATACATTCTGCTGCTTCTCCTGAGTACGGGGATACCACATGTGGGACTTTTTAGGAGCCTAGCCACGTACGGGACCCCGGAAACCAAGCACCGCCTTTTGGATTTCTAAGGGCGCAAATTTTTGATTTCACTCCTCACTACCCATCACTACCTATCACAGTTTTGAAGGCCATAAAATGCCAAGATGGCACAAAACCCCCCCAAATGACCCCATTTTGGAAAGTAGACACCCCAAGCTATTTGCTGAGAGGCATGTTGAGCCCATTGAATATTTTTTTTTTGTCCCAAATGATTGAATAATGATAAAAAAAAAAAAGAAAAAATGTACAAAAAATTGTCACTAAATGATATGTTGCTCACACATGCCATGGTTATATATGGAATTGCACCCCAAAATACATTCTGCTGCTTCTCCTGAGTACGGGGATACCACATGTGTGGGACTTTTTAGGAGCCTAGCCACGTACGGGGCCCCAAAAACCAAGCACCGCCTTCAGGATTTCTAAGGGCGTAAATTTTTGATTTCACTCCTCACTACCTATCACAGTTTCGAAGGCCATAAAATGCCAAAATAGCACAAAACCCCCCAAATGACCCCATTTTGGAAAGTAGACACCCCAAGCTATTTACTGAGAGGCATGTTCAGTCCATGGAATATTTTATATTTTGCCACAAGTTGCGGGAATATGACAAACTTTGTTTTTTTTGCACAAAGTTGTCACTAAATGATATATTGCTCACACATGCCATGGGCATATGTGAAATTACACCCCAAAATACATTCTGCTGCTTCTCCTGAGTACAGGGATACCACATGTGTGGGACTTTTTGGGAGCCTAGCTGCGTACGGGACCCCAAAAATCAAGCACCGCCTTCAAGGTTTCTAAGGGCATACATTTTTGATTTCACTCCTCACTACCTATCACAGTTTTGAAGGCCATAAAATGCCAAGATAGCACAAAACCCCCCAAAATGACCCCATTTTGGAAAGTAGACACCCCAAGGAAATTACTGAGAGGCATGTTGAGCCCATTGAATATTTTTTTTTTGTCCCAAGTGATTGAATAATGACAAAAAAAAAAAAGTACAAAAAGTTGTCACTAAATGATATATTGCTCAAACATGGAAAGTAGACACCCCAAGCTATTTGCCGAGAGGCATGGTGAGTATTTTACAGCTCTCATTTGTTTTTGAAAATGAAGAAAGACATTTTTTTTTTTTTCTTTTTTCAATTTTTAAAACTTTGTGACAAAAAGCGAGATCTGCAAAATACTCAACATACCTCTCAGCAAATAGCTTGGGGTGTCTACTTTCCAAAATGGGGTAATTTGGGGGGGTTTTGTGCCATCTGGGCATTCCATGGCCTCCGAAACTGTGATAGGCAGTGAGGAGTGAAATCAAAAATTTACACCCATAGAAATCCTGAAGGCGGTGCTTGGTTTTCGGGGTCCTGTACGCGGCTAGGCTCCCAAAATGTCTCACACATGTGGTATCCCCGTACTCAGGAGAAGCAACAGAATGTATTTTGGGGTGCAATTCCACATATAACCATGGCATGTTTGAGCAATATATAATTTAGTGACAACTTTTTGTACATTTTTTTTTTTTCTTTTTGTCATTATTCAATCACTTGGGACAAAAAAAAAATATTCAATGGGCTCAACATGCCTCTCAGCAAATAGCTTGAGGTGTCTACTTTCCAAAATGGGGTCATTTGGGGGGGTTTTGAACTGTCCTGGCATTTTATGCACAACATTAGGAAGCTTATGTCACACATCATCCACTCTTCTAACCACTTGAAGACAAAGCCCTTTCTGACACTTTTTGTTTACATGAAAACATTTTTTTTTTGCAAGAAAATTATGTTGAACCCCCAAACATTATATATATTTTTTTAAAGCAAAGGCCCTACAGATTAAAATAGTGGGTGTTGCATTTTTTTTTCCCACACAGTATTTGCGCAGCGATTTTTCAAACGCATTTTTTGGGGGAAAAACACACTTGTTTTTATTTTTAATGCACTAAAAAACACTATATTGCCCAAATGTTTGATGAAATAAAAAAGATGATCTTAGGCCGAGTACATGGATACCAAACACGACATGCTTTAAAATTGCGCACAAACACGCAGCGGCGAGAAACTACATTCATTTTTAAAAGCATTTAAAAGCCTTTACAGGTTACCACGTTAGATTTACAGAGGAGGTCTACTGCTAAAATTACTGCCCTCGATCTGACCTTCGCGGTGATACCTCACATGCATGATGCAATTGCTGTTTACATATGACGCTAGACCGACGCTTGCGTTCGCCTTTGCGCAAGAGCAGGGGGGGACAGCGGTGCTTTTTTTTTTTTTATTATTATTTATTTTGCTTTTTTATTTTATTTTTAAACTGTTCCTTCCATATTTATTTTTTTTATCATTTTTATTGTTATCTCAGGGAATGTAAATATCCCCTATGATAGCAATAAGTAGTGACAGGTACTCTTTTTTTGAAAAAAATGGGGGGTTAGACCCTAGATCTTTCCTCTGCCCTCAAAGCATCTGACCACACCAAGATCGGTGTGATAAAATGCTTTCCCAATTTCCCAATGGCGCTGTTTATATCCGGGGGGGGGGCATTCCCTCCCACTGCTTGTAAAAGCAGTCTAGAGGCTAATTATCTGCTAGAATTGCTTTTACATGAAAGCCGGCCACTGGCTGAAAAGAATGATACCAAGATGATACCTAAACCTGCAGGCATCATTCTGGTATAAACATTCAAAGTACAGCAACATACCAGTACGTTGCTGGTCCTTGTTGGACATGTATTGTAATCTTTTTTTTCATGCAGCCTGTTGGCTGAACGAAAAAAAGAGATTGATCGGTGGGTATGCCCACCATTAGAATACCTCCCTTCATCCACCCACTTCTAATGATGGGCATATATGCCGAAGCATGGGGGCATCCTCCCGCAAAAAAGTTATGCCGCGTACACACGGTCGGACTTTTCCACGGGCAAGCCTTCGTCGGAATTTCGACCGTATGTACGCGGCATAAAAGGTTATGCCGCATACACACGGTCAAACTTTTCCACGGGCAAGCCTCCGTCGGAATTTCGACCGTATATACGCGGCATTAGGAGCAAAATCGCTCCTCCGCCCCTGCTGCCCCCATGCTTCGGCATATATGCTCTTTTTTTAACTGTGGTGGTGAAGTCACCTCCTACAGCATTGGAGTCACAGCTTTATGTATCGTGGGAGCAAACGCTGTTGCTGTCAAGATAAATAAATCCGCAATGCAACTGAATGGCGTACCTGCTAAGCAAATGATGGTTAACATTAAAACAAAGTAACATTACAGTACAACAGTAAGACCTTACCATACCATACCTGCAAAGCAAATACCAAAACAAAACCTAGTAAAAAATAAAACATTTTTTTAACGCAACCTGTGCCTAAAATATATATATGCCGAAGCATGGGGGCATCCTCCCGCAAAAAAGTTATGCCGCGTACACACGGTCGGACTTTTCCACGGGCAAGCCTCCGTCGGAATTTCGACCGTATATACGCGGCATTAGGAGCAAAATCGCTCCTCCGCCCCTGCTGCCCCCATGCTTCGGCATATATGCTCTTTTTTTTTTAACTGTGGTGGTGAAATCACCTCCTACAGCACTGGAGTCACGGCTTTATGTATCGTGGGAGCAAACGCTGTTGCTGTCAAGATAAATAATTCCGCGCTGCAGTTGAATGGCGCACCTGAAAACAAAAAATTACATACCTGAAAAGCAAGCATGATAAAACATTGCAGAATGGAATACAGTAAAAAAGAGCAGAACAATAGAGAGAAAATAGAGAGAGAGAGAGAACAATAAAACGACAACTATGTTTGGTTTTTTTATTTTATATATTTTTTGTGTTTTGTTTTTTACGTTTTTTTTTTCTTTTTTACACTTTTTTTTTTAAACTTTAACAACTGTAATGGTTCGGGTCTCTCAAAATGTAATGGCATCTTGGGAGACCCTGTGTAAGTGTGTCCTAGTCTGTGAAATGCTGTACCCTACGCTAAAACTTCACTTTTGAGTGGTAGCGTTCAAAACATTCACCAAGGCAAAGACCAGGTTTGTCAGGACAGAGTGGACAATAATAACGGGTGTCACGCCTAAATCCGCGCTTGCTACAGACACGACATCTTTTTTGGGGGGCTCGTTGGGTAGGGGTACTCGGGAGGAGATGCGTATAATGCCTCTCATGCAGCCGGCTTACTGCATTTGGTAGGGGATGGTGAGGTGCAGAACTGGATACAGGAGTTCTGTGACTATCTCATTCTGGAATTTTAGAAGAGATAAAGTCCCGCCTGAAGCTCTGTATAGCACATGAGCGTTCAGCAAAGCCAATTGGAATAAGGATAGAGACACTTTTTTGTACCAGCGTCTCGCCTTACGGTCAATTAGATACGGCGCCATCAACTGGTCGTTGAGGTCCACCCCTCCCATATTTTTGTTATATTCGTGGACACAGAGGGGTTTCTCCACAATACCAGTCGCCGTAGGAATTTGGACTGTCGTGTCTGCATGAAGGGAGGTAAGAAGGAAAACATTCTTATTGTCCCTCCACTTCATAGCGAGCAAGTTATTACACTTTACGCAGGCTCTCTCCCCCAGCCTAAGACGGGCATCTACAAGCCGCTGGGGAAAGCCCCGGCGATTAGGTCGCACGGTGCCACATGCTCCAATCTGATGATCAAACAAGTGACTAAACAGTGGCACGCTCGTGTAATAATTGTCCATACAAGTGGTACCCCTTTCCGAATAAGGGTGACACCAAGTTCCACACTATCTTGCCAGCGCTCCCTATGTAATCCGGGCAGTTGACCGGCTCAACCTGACTATCTTTTCCCTCATAAACCATAAAGCTCCATACATAGCCTGTTGCCCTGTCACAGCACTTATAGAGCTTGACCCCGTATCTGGCACGCTTGCTGGGAAGGTACTGCTTGAAAGCCAAGCGGCCAGAAAATTTAATCAGGGACTCATCAACGCAGACAGCTTGATCGGGAATAAACAAGGCTGCAAAACGTTCGTTGAAGTGGTTTATGAGGGGCCGAATTTTATAGAGCCGGTCGTATTCAGGGTCCCCACGTGGATGACAAAGTTCATTGTCGTTGAAGTGCATGAACCACAAAATCTGCTCGTATCGTTTCCTGGGCATGGAGGCAGAGAACACGGGCATGTGGTCAATTGGGTGCGTGGACCAATAAGCACGCAATGACGGGAATTTATGTGTGCCCATGTTGAGGGAAAGGCCCAGAAAGGTCTTAAATTCGGAAACCGTAATTGGTTTCCAATCTTTGGCAATGGAAGGCAACTGGGGATTAGCGGCGATGAATTGACCAGCATATAAATTACTCTGGTCCACAATAGATCTATAGAGATCTTCCGTGAAAAACAGCGAATAATAATCGATTGGCATAAAATCAGCTGTTTCCACCTGAATACCGGGTTGGGCAGTGAATGGGGGAAGTACGGGTTCTGCAGAAGTGGTGGGGACCCAATCAGGATAGGCGAATTCTGCAGGAAGAGCACTATGGGTACGACGGGCCTGCCTTTGTCTTCTTGGTGGCAGCGGGACACTACTTGTGCTTGCCACCTCGCCAGCTTGAACTGCACTTATGGGACTCGCCACGTCACCACGTGATACTGCAGTGCTGGATGTACGCCCAGGCTGTACTAGGCCGCTGGTGCTTGCCAATTCACCAGAAGGAATAGCGGCGCTAGTACTCCTCTGCTCCATGATACGAGAGCCCTGCGGTTCTTGCTCCTCAACAACCTCAGAAGATCGGGATCGGGTACGCCTGACCTTAGCAGGGACCTCAACTTCGTCGTCAGAGCTATCTGACGTGGGGCCGCTGACGTCACTGTCTTCTACGGGAAGATATTCTGAGCCTGAATCGGACAGATACGTGACCTCCTCTTCACTATCTGTCATGCTCAGAATCTCGTAGGCCTCTTTACTAGTGTACCTTCGACTTGCTATTTTGGGCTCTAAATTTAGGGGTACACTAGTAAGATTCACAGGAAAAAAAGCACCCAACTGTCGTCAGCAAATATATCAAACGCTACAAAAAAAACTGTTAGCGGTCGCAGGGATCAGGACTGTCTCTGCGAACGCTGCAGTTATGTGTTTTGTGTTTGGTAAGTGACAGTGATCGATCGATACTGCACTTGGGTGGTCTGGGCTGGGCTGGGCGGAGGGGCTAAACGCAGGTGCTAGCAGGTATCTGGGCTGATTACGCTAACACTGCGTTTTTTGGAACCCTAAACCGCTGGGGACGCTAGTATAGATCTGATCAGATACTATACCACTAAGGGAGGTGTATGCTTTGCGCGTGGGTGTTAGCGTTACTGGCACTAACCTAACGCTGCCTGGGGCGACGCAGACCCTCTCTGGCGCTAAAACCTAATTGATATCACCCGCCGGGCGATCAGGGGGTTAAACCTTTATTGGGTTATATACGGCGGGTGCCCTGATGCTATAAAAAGCAAACTAACCAACCAGTGTCACCCGTAACCTTTATATGGTGATCACTGGTGAAAGGGTTAACTAGGGGCAATCAGGGGGTTAAAACCTTTATTAGGTTAAATATGGGGGTACCCGACGCTATATAAAAACCTGACGGGTTACCTAAATAACTAAATAATTAACTGGGTAACCAGTGTCACCAGTGACGCTTATACGGTGATCACTGGTGAAAGGGTTAACTCTAGGGGCAATCAGGGGGTTAAAATAATATATGGGGGTACCTGACGCTCTAAAAACCTGCGGCGAAACTAAAAATAAATAACTGGCTATCTAGGGCACCACCGGCACTAAATACAGCGATCGAAAATACGATCGCTTAGTGACGCTGGCGTTAGGGGGTGAAAGGGTTACCTGGGGGGCGATCAAGGGGTTAAACCTTTATTAGGGGGGGTTAGGGGGCTACCCTGGACCTAAAGGGGCCTAAACCTAACTGCCCTGCAACTTTTTACTATCACAGATGACACTAAATGCAGTGATCAGTAAAATAAATGATCACTGCAATCAGTGACACTGTGATTGGGGGCTGGGGGGTGACCTGGGGGGTGATCTGGGGGTGACTGGGGGGTGAAATGTGTGCCTATGTGTACCTAAGTGTCAGTGGACTGTTGGTGCACTAACCTGCTTCCTCTCTCCTCGGCGCCGAAATCGAAAAGACCGCCGCGAGGGAGATGACATCACTTCCTCCTGCCTGTGTTTACATCACATGGCGGAGGAAGCATTTTCATTGGCCGGGAGCGATCGCGAGGGGGTGGCCGAAATCGAATGGTCACCCCCTCATCTCTGATCGCTCCCCAACAATTAACGGCCGCTCACTGTATAGGAGGGGGGTCCGATCGGACCCCCCAACTGTACAAAGGCGATCACGTACACTCTACGTGATTGTGCCTGTCGGTGCCATTCTGCCGACGTATATATACAGTGAGCAGTCGTTAAGTGGTTAAAAAAAAAATTCTGTTATGATTGTGGGTTTTTTTTTCTACTCATTACATTTTTGTTAATTGTTTTTTCAATTTGTTTTTTAAATCTTTTTCAAAAAATTGATTTTTTTATTTTTGTTAATTCTTTATTCATTTATTTTATTTTTGTTTTGTTCAGGTGGAAATTTGTTAGGTTTATTCCACCTCCATTAGCAGCTGAATACATTTTGTTTAAGACAAGCGTTGGTAGGAAGCCATTTTAGCCGCTGGAGTTGTTGTCGTTGTTTTTCTTTTCATTCAGGTGGAAAAAGTTCCAAAAGGTTTAGGCTGTCCACCCGAAAGGGGAGTTAGTGCATAGATTTTAACCACTTCCATACTGGGCACTTGTACACCTTCCTGCCCAGACCAATTTTCAGCTTTCGGCGCTGTTGCACTTTGAATGACAATTGCGCGGTTGTGCTACACTGTACCCAAACTAAATTTTTATCATTTTGTTCCCACACATAGAGCTTTCTTTTGGTGGTATTTGATCACCTCTGCGATTTTTATTTTCTGCTAAAATAATTAAAAAAATACTGAAAATTTTGAAAAAAAACTCATTTTTTTGTTTCAGTTACAAAACGTTGTAAATAAGTAAGTTTTCTCCTTCACTGATGGGCACTGATGGGGCGGCGCGGATGGGCACCGATAGGCAGCGCGGATGGGCACCGATAGGCGGAACGGATGGGCACAGATAGGCAGCACGGATGGGCACAGATAGATGGCATGGATGGGCACTGATAGATGGCACGGATGGGCATGGATGGGCACTGATAGGTGGCACTGTAATGTGTTAATGGATGCCAATCAGTAATGGCCATTGTGGGCACTGATTGACATCCATTAGGGGCACTGATTGGCATCCCTGGTGGTCTAGGGAGGCATACCTGGTAATGGACATCCCTGGTGGTCCAGTGGCATCCCTGGTGGTCCAGTGTGGGCATCCTCGGGGGGGGGGGGGCTGTGCTGATAATTGATCAGCACAAACCCCCCCTGTTAGAGGAGCAGCCGATCGGCTCTCCTCTACTCGGGTCTGACAGACGCGAGTGAGGAAAAGCCGATTACCGGCTTTTCCTGTTTACATGTGATCAGCCGTGATTGGACACGGCTGATCACGTGGTAAAGAGTCTCCGTCGGAGACTCTTTACCTAGATCTGTGTTGCGGGGTGTCAGACTGACACCCTGCAACAACGATCGCCGCGATGCGCGCCCCCGGGGGCGCGCAGCGGCTTAAAATCCTGAGGACATCATATGACGTCCAGTCAGGATTTTAAAACCACTTTGCCGCCGTCAATCCGCTATAGGGCGGGCGGCAAGTGGTTAAGTGCATAGATTTTAAGGTATAGATAAATGCATTTTTTTTTTAGTGTTTAAATTGAGAATTTTTGAGAAGCAACGTTCATGTTCATTTATTTTTTATTTTTGATCGTACCATAGGGATCCATTTTAGAGTGGGTTCATCCTAAATAAATCATGTTTTTTTAATAATTTGTTCAGTTTTCAGAGGCCAGGAATACGAAGTTCCTGGGTTGCAAGGAGGGAACTATAAGTAAACATAGCAAGTGAGCAGATACTGTGGATAAGAATTTGATTCTGCTCTTGTTTTTCACTTCCAGAGATTGAAAAGGGTTCTGGAACAGAGATGAAAGATGTTCATCTGGTTGGCAGTTTGTCTGTGCCATACCACACTGCATTTATTCTGATAAACATTCAGGAGAGAAGAGATAAATGAAAAGATTCAGATTAATACTTGCAATATAATGTTTCTTTTTCTTATGGACAATTTAGTGCCAATGCTGCATCTGAAAGATGCAACGAGACTTGTGAAACATTTTGCTGGAGTCTCTCTTGTCATTTATGAATGCAAACGTACTATGAATACAAGTGTAATGGGTTGGAGGTTGGGGAAGGATCCTTCAGAACAAGAATTGTAAAATATGTTTTTTTTTTATTGAGGGAGAAATTGAAAGAAGGAAAGGTTTTTAATGTGTGACATGTATTGACATAACTGAATTATTATGGTGCAGGTACCTAGCAGGCTGGCACTTATGCATAATAAGGTGTCTGTTGGCCAGACTAGAGGGTGCCAGGTGACACATCAACGGGGTGAAAAATAGGATTTTTTTTGTACTCATCGTAAAATCCTTTTCTCTGTCGTCCATGGACGGACACAGCTCCTTAATTAGAGAGCGTCAAAAGAGGAATTTCCCTGATGTTCTCAAAAGGAGGTTTCTGGGGGCGTGGCCTGCGCGCGAGCTGATGGCAGCGTGAGCTCGGAGCTCCTGGAACCCAGGGAAACCAGCGGCCCGTATCAAACCACCGGATCATTCCAAAAGTCACCCCAGCAGTAGATCAGACCCCCAGAGATCGGGAGACCATGCCGCGGAAGCGCAACATGCAGAGGAAGCTGCAGCGTCTGACGGATTTCTTTGCGCTGAAGCACCGGGAAGGTAGGCAAGATGGCGGCGGGCCGGCTTCCACGCCGGAGGCCCGAACGCAGACGGCACACAAAAAAAGGACATCTGCCCGCAATATCATCCCCCCTAACAGCGCTGGCTCATATACTGCCTCTCCACTGCCGGGGAGCCCGCTTAAAGCTAAATTTAGGCTGGATGATGCTGGATGCGGCCTAGCCCCCAGCCCCAGCAATGACTCAGGTGATGACACTAGAGAACTACCGGACTCAATTGAATCCTTCCCCACTCAACATCTCCCAGTTATGGACACAGTCCTTAAAGATATGCTTCTTTCTCTGAGAAGCTCTTTGCAGGGAGACATGGTTAATTGTATGCATAAGTTCCATAGAGAGATCCAGGAAGTAGAAGCGAGAGTAGATCACATTGAGCACAAGATGGAGGAATACGCTGATACTATCAACGACTTGGTGGACTATACAGAGGACAGATCAGAGGACAATGAATGGGTCAAAGCCAAGTTAGCGGATCTCGAAGACAGATCCAGGAGAAACAATTTAAAAATCAGAGGGGTTCCTGAATCCATCCAGCAGACTGACCTACGCTCCTATGCTAAAGCCCTGTTCCAATCCCTCATCCCTGATCTCTCAGACATGGACGTTACGATAGATAGAATCCATCGGTTGCCCAAACCTACATACTTGTCTGACCAAGTCCCCAGAGACGTGATTCTACGCCTTCACTTCTACCACATTAAAGATCAACTTATGACAGTGATGCGCAAAAGAGAACATGTCCCAGAGCAGCATCGGAATTTGCAGTTCTATGCCGACCTATCTCAATACACTCTGCAAAAGAGGAAAAATTTAAATACTATCACTAAGACTTTGAGGAACCACAAAATTACGTACAGGTGGGGTTATCCCACTAAGCTGACCATAGTGAAGGATGATCGCACATTTATTGTGGACTCGCTTGACAAGGGTATCTCACTACTAGAAGACTGGAATATTCTCCCCGAACAAGCAGATATGCCCCACTCCACAAGACAACCTAAGCAGGTAGAATCTGAATGGAAGAAAGTCACTAATGGGAACGCTAACTCACATGCTTGACTCCGGATGACGCGCATTTCTTTTCCCTGGGAGGCTTTCCAGGAGAGCCTTTAGGCTTGAACTTACCCCCCATCTAAATGTGCAGCATAAGGCTGCAGACCAGTTTTTTCTTTCAACTTGAAAGGTCGATAGGGGTAGAACCCCTATACTTGTTACTTTTTTACCAGTTTTATGGTTGTTTTTCTTTGTTACTGTTCTATTTCTTTTTTTTGTCTTCTCGCCACCGCTTCGTTGCACTGATTGGCACTCCTGCCACACCTGGAAGAACGAAACTCAGGTCTCAATCTCTCCTCAATCTGCCATTGCTCCTCCACTTGGACTGTGAGTACAATTTTTTCCATCGTGTTCTCTTGCATGCTTTATTTTTCCTCATCCACACGATTCTCACTATATCCAGGAAACTTGGCATTTTCATTCCTACCACAAGATGGCACTCTTGCTCTACTAATGAAAATGATCAGCTTCACATCTCAACTTATCTTTTTCCACACTAAATGGGGATACATTTCCTTTCAATTAACTCTAAGGGCCTGAACCACCCCGTTAAGAGGAAATCGATGTGGAAAGAGGCAGTCTCCCACAAAAGCGATGTACTCTGTGTGCAGGAAACACATTTTTCCGACACAGCTCCACCGACTTGTGCCCATAAACAATTTCCATTCGTTTTCACAGCTAATGCACACAACAAAACAAAAGGTGTATTAACAGCTATCAGAGACTCGGTGGCCTTCACACAACATGAGGTTGTGGCAGATACCCAGGGTCGTTATTTGATTGTTGTGTGTGATCTAAATTCGGTCACATACACGATTGCTAATGTATATCTCCCTAATCAGCATCAAATCCGCTTCTTCCACAAGCTCATGAATAAAATACGAAAACACCAGAAAGGTTCTCTTATAGTCTGTGGGGATTTCAACTCTACTCCAGACCCTGCTATTGACTCCTCCCAGGGCCGGAGCAGGAGGGGCCAATCCCTCTCACAGCCCATCCACACTCAGGAACTTTTTGATACATGGAGGTGCCTACATGCTGGTGAGAGGGACTTCACCTTTTTCTCACCTCCCCATGGATCCTACTCACGGATTGACCTATTTTTGGTTGACTACCTGACTCTATCCAGGGTATCCTCAGCGTCTATAAACTCCATTACGTGGTCAGACCACGCCTCGATTACACTAACGATTGAGGGTTCTGCCAACATCCCCACGACTCCAATGTGGAGAGTAAATTCATATCTCCTGCAACAAAAGGACTCTAGGCTCCACACTGAAAAGCATTTAAATGAGTTTTTTCTGTTGAACGAGGAAACTGTCTCAGATCCATTCATATTGTGGAATGCCCACAAAGCATTCATCAGAGGGATTCTCATACAGCTGGGGGCGAGGGCGAAGAGGCAGCGGCAGAAACGGATTACAGATCTGACCACTGAAATTTTTACACTGGAAAACATTAACAAACAGAATCCTTCTTTAAACAACGCCAAAAAGCTGACACAATTGCGATGTGATCTCAGGACTCTCCTGTTGGAGGATTTTGAGAGAACGTCTAGGAGACTGAAAATGTCCTACTATGCTATGGGCAACAGAGCGGGGAAACTACTGGCACACAAACTAAAGGGGCACAGATATAAAACTAAAATTCCATACTTGCATCATCCAATCTCTAAACATAAACTCCACCACCCCCAAGACATTGCTGATGCTTTCAGTCACTACTATAGTTCCCTATACAACTTGAAAGATGATGTTAATACCTATCAACCCACACCCGATTTAATTAATCAATTTTTGCAAAAAATTTAATTGCCCAAGCTATCACTAGAACAGTTGGAATCCCTCAATGCACCCTTCAACACCTCTGAGATTCAGAGGGTGATTGACTCCCTCCCACCTAACAAATCCCCTGGTCCAGATGTATTCACCGGGGACTATTACCAAACGTTCAAGACCCTCCTGGCTCCACATTTAGAACGCATATTCAACACTGCTGCTGCCACTTCGTCTCTTCCCCCAGAAATGCTGAAAGCTATCATTGTAACAATACCGAAGTCAGGCAAGGACTCCACTCCTCCGCAAAACTTTAGGCCCATTTCTCTTCTTAATAATGATGTAAAAATCTACGCCAAATTATTAGCCACACGCCTCATCAATATTCTCCCTACCCTGATTCACCCGGATCAAACGGGTTTTACCAAAGGTAGGCAAACCGCTGACGCGACTCGCAGACTAATAAATATAATCCATCTGGCGAATCGTCATGGGAGGCCTTCTCTGCTGTTGGCCCTCGACGCAGAGAAGGCCTTTGATAGGGTTTGTGACAGAACCCACTGTCACTGTGTGCTTTGGAAGGGACTGAGGGCGGGCCTCCTACCCACAGATTATGGCCCCTAAGAGACTGGAGACTCGGGGAGAAGCTGGCATTGAGATAATGTAATGTAATGCTACATCCCTTCTCCCCCATCCCCCCCCCCTCTTGTTGCTGTGTTTAGCTGTGTTGGTTCATGGCACACAGACAATGGTCTGGACTGCAGACATCTCTCCGCAGGGGATGTGTATTGAGGGGTTGCCTGCTTATCATAATCCCTTTGTTTATCTGTAGTCTCTGTTTCAATGTACAAGTGTTCAGTTCCCATTGATTCTTCCTTGTCCCCTACCCCCCCTCTATGACAAGGCTAAGGGGAGTGTCCCTAACTGTGTGTAAAAGTGTATGTTTTGGATTTAATAAAGAGTTGATGCTCTACATGTTTAACCCTCAACACCTGTGTGGATTGTCTCGTGATTGAGGGGTTAAGGGCTGGTTATGGCGAATCTGCAGGCTGCGGGTGCGTTTGGAGGACAGGAGACACAAGTCTTGCGGATGTGCCCATCTGGGGTATCTGAGATCCGTTACAGTGTTGGCAGCGGTGGGATGTCTCCTGCAGTCCGGGCCATCCAAACCACCACCAGGATTCAAGATCTGGGCAGCCGTCGAGGAGCAATACGGGGACCAGCCAGCATGAGAGCGGAGTTTGAGAGGAGGCTGCAAGGCATGCGGAAGCAACATCGGGGACCAGCGACAGAGCGCACCATGCTCGGCTGGGAGGATGTGATCCGCTGGCAACTCTGGCATGAAACGCTAAGCCACGAGCGGCGCCATCAGGGGAAGATCCTTCCCTCCTCCACAGAGATGTACTGGACGCAGTACCATGCGCGAGAGGTGTTCCTGAGGGAACGACCGCGAGATGAGTGGAAGACGGAGCTCGGAAGATTGGTCCAGGAGGAGATGAGGCTGGACGCCAGCTACAGAGCCCTCCGGTGGTTCGCGGCTCAACTGTGGCCAAGTACAGCAGACGGCAGCCCGACAGAAGGCGTTGGCTACGGCGGCGTGGGGCTGCTCCATCAAAAAATGTACGGAGACCCAGACTTTGGGAGCGATGAGGAGTGGCGGCTGGAAAACATCCTGGACTTCCGAGATGAGGTGCTGGACCTCCCTGAAGAGGCGTGTGACCTGGAGGAATTGGAGTTCCTGGTTGAGCAGGAATGGGAGCTCGAGATTGCCTACAAGCGGCTGTTTGACGGTGATCAGCAGCCTGGCATGGCTCCCGTTGCCTGGGACTGTCCTGGAGAAACAGCGGACAGTCACGAAGATGCGGAGCAAATGGGGCCAGGAGTGCCCCTACGTTTTCCCGTCCTAACCGCAATGGAAGAAGCGGCGATGATACAGAGGGCACTGCGAGTGCTAGAATGCCGGAACGCACCAGAGGTTCCCCAAGCAGAGAGACAAGATAATAGCATAAAGGTCTCAGAAGGGGAAGTTGAGACTGGCGCTGGAAGGCTGGTAAATGGTGATCAGCAGCAAGTCGAGAGTATTGCATCCGGTGCCCCAGCAGAAGCGCTGGCTACAGGGCAGAGTGCCACTAGCCTCTGCCCAGCATCAGAAAAAGAGTTGGATCCGGAGAGTCTGAGAGATGATTTTCGTGAGCCTTTTCCCCAACAGCAGATATCCCCAACGGGAGTGGAGGAAGCAATTCTCCCTCCCCAGCAATTGGACATTACCCCAATGTTCATCCCCCCAGTAAAAGCGCTGACTGCAGGGCAGAGTGCCGCTGGCCTCTGCCCACCCTCAGAGTTGGATCCAGGGAGTCCGAGGGATGACCTCATTGAGCTGTTTCCCCAGCACTTGGACACTACCCCAGTGTTCATCCCCCCAGCAGAAGCGCTGGCTACGGGGCAGAGTGCCGCGGGCCTCTGCCCACCCTCAGAGTTAGATCCAGGGAGTCCGAGGGATGACCTCAGTGAGCTGGTTGCCCAGCACTTGGACACTACCCCAGTGTATATCCCCCCAGCAGAAGCACTGGCTGCATGGCAGAGTGTTACCGGCCCCGACCCAGCCCTCAGTAGATTTTTGGAGGGTTTGGGAGACAGCCCCTGTCAGAAGTCGCCTCAGAAGCTGGTCACAGAACCAGGAGGGGAGAAAATCCTTCCCCCTCTTCAGCTGCTGAACTCTACCATTGTATATGTCCCCCTAGCAGAAGCACTGGCTACGGGGCAGAGCGATGTTGGCCTCTGCCCAGCATCAGAAAAAGAGACGGAGAGTCCGGGAGACAGTCCCTGCAAGATACCTCCTCAGCGGCTGTTAGCTACTCCAGGAGAAAAGCAAGAACCTTTTCCTCCCCAACTGCATAGCACTGCCAGCCTATGTTCCCTACAAGCTGAAGCGCTGGCATCGGGGCAGAGGATTATTCAGCTCCCCTCAATATCTGCAACCCAGCCCCGGATCACCGGAGTGCGGACAGCTGTTCCCACTCTGCAGCGGCTGTTTTTATTCACGGGAGACCGTATGTGCGATTTTGCTCCCCAGCCCCAGAGACGTACTTTTCCTTTTCCTGGTGGCCTGGGGTGGAAGTTTGCGACTAACGCAGGTCCAGACCAGTTCGGGGTCAGGAACCTGGTTAGTCTGTTTTTAAAAGGGGAGAAATGTGACAGAACCCACTGTCACTGTGTGCTTTGGAAGGGACTGAGGGCGGGCCTCCTACCCACAGATTATGGCCCCTAAGAGACTGGAGACTCGGGGAGAAGCTGGCATTGAGATAATGTAATGTAATGCTACATCCCTTCTCCCCCATCCCCCCCCCTCTTGTTGCTGTGTTTAGCTGTGTTGGTTCATGGCACACAGACAATGGTCTGGACTGCAGACATCTCTCCGCAGGGGATGTGTATTGAGGGGTTGCCTGCTTATCATAATCCCTTTGTTTATCTGTAGTCTCTGTTTCAATGTACAAGTGTTCAGTTCCCATTGATTCTTCCTTGTCCCCTACCCCCCCTCTATGACAAGGCTAAGGGGAGTGTCCCTAACTGTGTGTAAAAGTGTATGTTTTGGATTTAATAAAGAGTTGATGCTCTACATGTTTAACCCTCAACACCTGTGTGGATTGTCTCGTGATTGAGGGGTTAAGGGCTGGTTATGGCGAATCTGCAGGCTGCGGGTGCGTTTGGAGGACAGGAGACACAAGTCTGGCGGATGTGCCCATCTGGGGTATCTGAGATCCGTTACAGGGTTCATTGGCAGTATATGACCCAGGTTCTTCTGGAGTTCGGTTTCACGGGGAATATACTATCAGCTATTTTGGCCCTCTACTCGAATCCTTCGGCTCAGGTGTTTACCTCCGGAGCACTCTCTAAACCATTTCACATAACAAATGGGACCCGCCAGGGCTGCCCCTTATCCCCCCTCATATTCAATTTGTTAATGGAACCACTGGCCACATATATCCGCAACCACCCTAGTATTAAAGGTTTCCCTATACGAGATTCTTCTCATACTATTAGTCTCTTCGCGGATGACATTATTATGGTCCTCACAGAGGTGGAGTCCTCCCTGGCTTCGGTACATTCTGCATTGGTAATGTTCAGTAGATTATCGTATTACAAAGTTAACGAGACCAAATCGTACGTTTTAGGTCTAGGTATTGACTCTCCTACGCGTGACAAACTTCAGTCACGATTTCCTTAAACTTGGTGCAAAGAGGGAATCAAATATTTAGGTATCACTTTAACGGCCCTCACTGAAGAGTTAGTCAAATCGAACTATACACCCTTTTTGCAGGGTCTAGAGAAGAAACTAGGGGATTTAGCTAAAGTGGAACTGTCATGGTCAGGGAGGTTGGCTGCCTTTAAAATGGTAATCCTGCCCCAGCTGCTATATCTATTCAGGACACTCTGCATACCGGTCCCCTCCTCTTTTTTCTCCTCGGCACAGACTTTGCTGAATAGATATTTGTGGCAAGGAAAGAGAGCGAGGTGCGCATTCAAGAAACTAGTGGCGAGTAGAGGGGCGGGTGGGGTTGGCCATGTGTTTTTAAAAGACTACTATTCAGCAGCGATCCTAGCTCAAGTGAGGGCATGGTTCCCACATGTGGGGTCATCCGCCCCCAGATGGTTGGAGCTGGAAACCTCGCAGACACAAGGCCATAGTTTATATGACATACTTTTAGCAAGTGGACATCACACTCTAGCAGAATCGGGCCTTTCCCCTACAGTGGTGGCAACGCTACGCGAGTGGAGGGTATTAATCTCTCAACGCCATGCGGAGGTCACGACCAAATCCTTATTTCTCACATTGAATAGCCTAGCTATAATTATCCCGGACCTTAACATATCCCCATGGACAGCCAAAGGAATATTATCTATAGAAGACTTAATGATAGGACCCACACCGAAGACCTTTAGATCCCTACAATTAGAATACGATCTAGACAAGAGAGATCATTATAAATATCTTCAAATGACGCATTTCATCCGCAACACTCCACAGCCCATGGTGCGTCTACCATGGAGGATGGTGCTTTACCTCACTAGTGCCACTACTAGGATTAAAGGTATCTCTTTATTTTATAATGCATTGCATGATAAAGATAGGTTTCTAAAATCTACTCCTATCAAGGCTTGGGAAAGCGATATGGGAATGTCTTATACCACGGAGCAATGGAAGAAAGCATTACGTACCACTTATACAGCAACTAGGAGCGTTAACCTATGGGAAACTACACATAAAATATTGCTCCGTTGGTATCTGACATCCTATAGGATTTCTAAGTTTGGTCCACAACACTCCCCACTTTGTTGGAGAGGCTGTGGTGAAATAGGAACGCTACAGCATATCCTATGGAAATGCCCTGCGCTTAAAACCCTCTGGACTCAAACAGCTGACCTGATTCGCACATTAGCAGGGGTACACGTTCTCCTAACTGAAGGGCTGGCATTATTGTCCTTGAATATAGAATCTGTACCAAATGAAATAAGAACTATAGTTATTCATGTACTACTGAGCGCTAGATTGTCTATTTTGAGACATTGGAGAGAGAAGAATCCACCATCCTTCTCTGAAATTATTCAAACTACTAATACTCATGCATCCTATGAACTGATGTTTGCCTCTTCTCAGGGCAACTACCATACTACATACTCCAGATGGTTTAAATGGCTAGACTGGTATAAGTCGCAGTAAACTAGGGACAGCGATCTAACCTTCAAACCTGAAGTTACACCAAATACAGGTGATGGTGAGATGAGACTCTTTCTTTGTTCCTGTCTTCTTTCCCTTTCCTTTCTTCTTCTTTTTCCTTTCCGTTCCTGCAATCTCGGTTGCATGGAACCAAGTCTTTTTCACTTCTGTTCTTTCAGTATTAGAGATATCAAAACTTACTTTATATGTCATATGGATGACGGCACAGGATGGTTATCCTTGATCTCTGATCATTGACTCAAGTTTATATTATCATAGATATAAGGTGTCCTGAATTTCAGGATTGGACGGTTCATATTATTAGCTGCACTGAACTCTATTTTGAATTAAGTGACGGGACCTGGAGGGGGATCCTTACTTCCCTGTGAGGCACAGCATGATCCCGGAAGGGGTGCCCGGGGGAGATGGCTCCTCCCTCCTGTCTGGTTTAACTCTATCTGTTATGTATCGGTGCGATGCATTCCACCGTTTGGTGACCAGATGAAGACTTATTACCTTGCATGCTTTTTCTTTGATCAAATAACATATAAAGTTTCTTGCTCTGTGATAAACCAACAACGGTACTTGAGGATTTACAAACTTTGAAGTATGACATGTTTCAATGCCGATTCTTTTTGAATTATGATTCACATGTATTCTCTTGTAAAATTTCTTAATAAAAATGTATTGAATAAAACAAAAGGAGGTTTCTGAAGCGCCGAGAGCACCAGATTCAAATCCCACGGAGGTAGTGGTGGTCGCACCGTAGGAGCCACATGTCGGACCCCTTGTACAAACATACTTACCAGTGAATGAGCCGCCAGTGGTCACTAAAAGAAAACAGCCAAGGCTGAAATCTGCCCCTTAATGGTGCTTAAGGCAAGTTTCTGATATACTCCGCGCTGTAAAAACAGCAGGATTCTGGAAACCGAATAAGTCCGTGGACGCCATTCCATCTCTTCACACATAGAGATGTAGGCTCTCCATGTGCGATGGTAGATCTTCCTAGAAGAAGATTTCCGTGCCCTCAAAATGGTTGAAATGACCGAATCCGACAGGCCTCGGTCCCATAGTACCTTGCTTTCAATAGCCATGCCGTTAAAGCCAACGACTGTAAAGCAGGATGAAGAATGGGACCTTGCGAGAGAAGGTCCCATCTCATTGGCAGTCGCCAGGGCACATCCGCCACCAGCCACACAAGGTCGGCGTACCAGGGACGCCTGGGCAATCTGGGGCGATTAGATCACCGGAATTCCCCAGGTCTCTACTCTGCGGAGTAGATGAGGAAGCAACTTCAGTGGGGGAAGGCATAAATTAGCCGATACTGACCCCACGGGGCCACCAACGCATCTGACGCGTCTGCCCAGGGATCTCTGGACCTGGCCACAAACCTCGACACTTTGCGATTGAGTCGAGAAGCCAGGAGATCCACGTCTGGCGTTCACCATCTCCGGCAAAGGAGTTGGAAAAACCTCCGGATGTAACAACCATTCCCCGTGGTCCAGCATCTGGAGACTCAGATAGTCCGCCTGCCAGTTTTCCACACCCGGAATGTAAACTGCCGATAGGGTCGGCACGCTCCTTTCCACCCACCGTAGGATGTGAGCGATCTCCGACGCTGCAGCCGAGCTTCTTGTTCCTCCTTGATGGTTGACGTATGCCACAGCTGTGGCGTTGTCTGACTGGATCCTGACTGGACGCCCTCTTAGTCTCCAAGACCACTTGGAGAGGCACAGCCTGATCGCCCGGAGTTCCAGAACGTTGATCGGCAGTTGGGATTCAGCCGGAGTCCAGCGGCCCTGGCCTGCCTGAACCCCCAGACTCCCCCCCCCCAACCGGTCAGTCTGGCGTCCGTCGTGATCACAGTCCAATGAAAGGGGAGGAACGACTTTACGGACCGAAGAGCCGGGGATCTCAGCCACCAACTCAGAGAGGACCCGATAAGATTGCTTATCTGAATCTGACACAACGGAGATCTGTTCCATTTGGAGAGAATCTCCTTCTGCAAGACCCAAGTGTGGAATTGGGCATATGGTACTGCCTCGAAAGAGGCTACCATGAGGCCCAGGACTCGCATGCAAAAACGGAGAGACAAACCATTTGCCGGATGTCAACAACCTCACCACAGTCTGGAGTGTCTGCAACTTCTCCAAGGGAAGAAAGACTCTGGCCTCCGAGGAGTCCAGAATCAACCCCAGGTACTCTAGGCGCTGGGTCGGTACTAAAACCGACTTCTGGAGGTTCAATATCCAACCAAACTCCCGGAGGGTCTGACTGGCTATAGACACGTCCTCCTATAATTCTGAGCTTGAAGCAGCTCTCAGAAGAAGGTCGTCTAAGTAGCCTACGATAGCAATGCCGCGCTGTCTCAGCAAAGCTTGAATCGGGGCAAGCACCTTGGTGAAAACTCTTGGTGCCGATGCTAGGCCAAAGGGAAGAGCCACAATTTGATAGTGGTCTTCGCCGATCGCAAAGCGCAGGAACCTCTGATGCCTGACTCAGATGGGGACATGCAAGTATGCGTCCTTGATATCCAAGGACGCCAGGAAGTCCCCCGGATGGAGCGCAGCTACCACCGAACAAACTGATTCCATCCGGAATTTTTTAATCTTTATAAAGGCATTGAGGGCCTTGAGGTCCAAGATTGGACGGACTCCGTCCTTCGGGACCACAAACAGATTTGAGTAGAAACCCTGAAACCTGTCCTGTGGTGGTACGGGAATGATCACCCTGCACCTCAACAAGTCTTGCACTGCCCCCTGGAGGGCAGCCCGACGAACCGGAAGGAGAGGCAGATTTGAGGGAAAAAATCTGTTTGGTGGACAAGAAAGGAACTCTATCTTGTACCCCGAGGTGACCACCTCGCAGACCCACTGGCCGGAGAGCAGGGAGGTCTACCGAGCTGCAAAGCCATCCCCCCCACCCTGGAGTTGGGCGGGGGCAAAACTTCATGCGGTAGCAGGCTTGTTTGCTGGCTTGTTGGGCTTGCGCACCCAGGGACGCTTCTGTCCCCCAGCTGGACCTTTGTCCGCATGGGAGGGTCTGCCGGCAGGTCCTGACTGACGAAAATACTTACAGCGCAGCTCCTTCCCTTTAGTGGACTGAGGGAGAAGTGTGCTCTTACCTCCAGTGACATCCTTAATGATGTCATCCAGTGAGGCACCAAAAAGCCTCCTACCTTTTAAAGGCAAATCTGCCAGTTTTCTTAAAGGCTTGGTCAGCAGACCAGCATTTCAGCCATATTAGGCGGCGCAATACTGACGCAGATGCGGAGGCCCTGGAGATCAAAGGGGTTGCATCACAGACGTACACGAGTCCTTGTACCAACTGTTCAGCCAGTGACACACATTCAGGAAGGAGCTGATGCTCCTCCACAGTCTGGTGCAATATTTTTTCCCACTCAGTGAGTCTCTGGGACACCAAGGTAGCAGCCAATATAGGCCGCAATGCTGACCCCAGCATGGTGAACATGGAGCGGCTCACCGCTTCGGACCTCCTATCAGTAGAGTCCTTAAAGGCAGGGGTCCCCTCCACCGGGATAGTGGTTACTTTATTTAACCGAGAGACCGGAGGATCAATGACCGGAGGAGATGCCCATTTTTTCAAAAGGCTCTCTTCAAATGGGTAACGAACCGCCATGCGCTGAGGGACTGCAAAGGGCCTCTGCGGTCGTTCCCATTCCTTATCTATGAACTTTTCAAAGAAATCAACATAATTAACAGAGCGGGTCGGTTTGTGCGACCCAAAAGGGACAGACCCTGCTGTGGAAGTCCCAGCTGCATCTTCCAGCTTGAGAGTGTCCCTCACAGCATTGATAAGTGCACTCACAAGTTCCCTGTCTTGAGCTGACTCGGACGAGGGGTCCTCCTCACAGGGAAGGTCCTGGTCTGCCTCTTCTGACATACCAGAACCGGGGTCCTGAGCCGCAGCCAGGCCCGAGTTGGAGTCAGAACATTCCCCAGGAGATGGCGGGGGGAGGGGGCGCTTAGTACCCCCCTTACGCCCGCAAGCCGCTTCCACCCTGGCAACAAATGACTCCAGGACTGCCAACAAAGCGTCCATGGGAATCGCAGGTGCAGGGGCACCAGTTGCTGCCTCTGGAATGTTTGGGGAAAAAACACCAGCATCTTACATAGTTACATAGTTAGTCAGGTTGAAAAATGACACAAGTCCATCCAGTTCAACCATAAAAAAATAAATAAAAATATCGTACAATCCCATATACCCAATTCTATACCCAGTTGATCCAGAGGAAGGCAAAAAAAAAAACAGCAGAGCATGATCCAATTTGCTACAGCAGGGGAAAAAATTCCTTCCTGATCCCCCGAGAGGCAATCGGATATTCCCCGGATCAACTTTACCTATAAATGTCAGTACCCAGTTATATTATGTACATTTAAGAAAGAATCCAGGCCCTTCTTAAAGCAATCTACTGAGCTGGCCAGAACCACCTCTGCAGGGAGTCTATTCCACATGTTCACAGCTCTTACTGTGAAGAAACCTTTCCGTATTTGGAGGTGAAATCTCTTTTCCTCTAGACGCAAAGAGTGCCCCCTTGTCCTTTGTGTTGACCGTAAAGTGAATAACTTAACACCAAGTTCACTATATGGACCCCTTATATATTTGTACATGTTAATCATATCCCCCCTTAATCTCCTCTTCTCAAGAGTGAATAAATTCATTTCCTCTAATCTTTCCTCATAGCTGAGCTCCTCCATGCCTCTTATCAGTTTGGTTGCCCTTCTCTGCACTTTCTCCAGTTCCCCAATATCCTTTTTGAGAACTGGGGCCCAAAACTGAACTGCATATTCTAGATGAGGTCTTACTAATGATTTGAACAGGGGCAAAATGATATCTCTCTCTCTGGAGACCATACCTCTCTTAATACAAGAAAGTACTTTGCTCGCTTTGGAAACCGCAGCTTGGCATTGCATGCCATTATTGAGCTTATGATCTACCCCCAGATCCTTCTCCACTACGGATCCCCCAAGTTGTACTCCCCCTAGTATGTATGATGCTTTCATATTCTTAGCCCCCAAGTGCATAACTTTACATTTATCAACATTAAACCTCATCTGCCACATAGTCGCCCAATTAGACAGAGCATTGAGGTCGGCTTGTAAATTGGCGACATCCTGTAAGGACGTTATTCCACTGCATAGCTTGGTGTCATCTGCAAAGACAGAAATGTTACTTTTGATCTCAGACCCAATATCATTTATAAACATATTAAAAAGTAAGGGTCCCAGCACTGAACCTTGGGGTACACCACTGATGACCTTGGACCATTCAGAGTAAGAATCATTAACCACGACTCTCTGAATTCTGTCTTTTAGCCAGTTTTCTATCCATTTACAAACTGATATTTCCAATCCTGTAGACTTTACCTTGCACATGAGCCGTGAGTGGGGAACTGTATCGAACGCTTTTGCAAAATCCAAGTATACCACGTCCACCGCCACCCCTCTGTCCAAGGTCTTACTTACCTCTTCATAAAAAGAAATCAGGTTTGTTTGACAACTTCTGTCTTTCATGAATCCATGCGGTCTGTTGCTTAAAGTGGAGCTCCACCCTAAATTTTGACTTGTGCTGATCGGATTCCTCCCCCCCTCCGGTGTCACAATTTACACCTTTCAGGGGGGAGGGGGGTGAAGATACCTGTCTAAGACCGGTATTTTCCCCCACATCCGGGAGTCCTCTCTCCGGGAATCTGCGGGAGTGACGTCACTTCCCCCAGACTTCCCTTGGTGTTCTGGAAGACACTCGGCTCCCAGAACACAGGAGGACGAATCAGAACGGCGCAGCACGACTCGCGCATGCGCCGTAGGGAACCGGGCATGAAGCCGCAGGGCTTCACTTCCTGGTTCCCTCAGCGAGGATGGCGGAGGGAGCAGCAGAGCGACGAGCGATCGCTCGTCCTCTGCTGCGGACGTCGCTGGACTCCAGGACAGGTAAGTGTCCAAATATTAAAAGCCAGCAGCTGCTGTAGCTGTAGCTGCTGGCTTTTAATATTTTTTTTCCGGCGGAGCTCCGCTTTAAATAGTTTTTTCCAGCAAGAACTCATCTATGTGGTCTTATAATAATCTCTCCAGTATTTTCCCAACTATAGAAGTTAAACTAACAGGTCTATAGTTACTTGGTAAAGACTTAATTCCCTTTTTAAATATAGGCACCACATTGGCCCTGCGCCAATCCAGTGGTACTATTCCTGTCATTAATGAGTCCCTAAAAACTAAATACAATGGCTTTTGAAATTACAGAGCTCAATTCTTTTAGGATCCGTGGGTGTATGCCATCTGGTCCAGGTGCTTTATCCACCTTTATTCCATCTAAATATTTCTGGACCATATCACTTTTGAGCCATTGTGGATTTGGGGCTGTGTCACTACCACCCTCATTTTGGACATGAGCTCCCCCATGCTCCTTTGTATACACAGAACTGAAGAAAGTATTTAATAAATTAGCCTTCTCTTTGTCCCCAGTCACCCACTCTAGATTATTTTGTAAAGGGCCTACATGCTCAGACTTGACCTTTTTACTATTAATATACAGTATTTGAAGAATTTTTTGGGGTTTGTCCTACTATCTTTTGCAATCTGTCGTTCATTTTGAATTTTTGCATCCTTGATTTCCTTTTTACATATCCTGTTATATTCTTTGTAACATTTAAATGACACTAGTGTTCCCTCATTTTTATATTTTTTAAAAGCTCTTTTCTTATAGTTTATAGCTTTTTTAACTTTGGCAGTGAGCCACATAGGTTTTATTTTTAGCCTTTTAAACTTATTGCCCATGGGAATATACTTTGCAGTGAGTTCACAAACAGTCTTTTTGAAGAATTCCCATTTCTGTTCTGTGCCCATTGATGCCAATATTCCCTCCCAGTCTAAGTCCTGGAGAGCAGCGCTCATCCTTGGAAAATTTGCTCTCTTGAAATTAAGTGTTTTTATCTTTCCCGTATGTGATTTTTGCTTACAACTAACATCAAATGAAATCATGTTATGGTCACTGCTACCCAGGTGTTCCGTTATCTGAACATTAGTAATACGCTCTGCATGGTTTGAGATTACCAGGTCCAACAGAGCATCATTCCTAGTTGGGGCCTCAATAAACTGGACCATAAAATTGTCCTGCAATAGGTTTATAAATTTTTGCCCCTTAACTGTCCCAGCAGTTCCATTACTCCAGTCAATTTCTGGGTAGTTAAAATCCCCCATTATTATCACCGTCCCAGCCCTTGCAGCCCTTTCCATCTGTGCAAGGAGCTGAGTCTCCACCTCCTCATTAACATTGGGTGGTCTATAACAAACTCCAATGATTAGCTTTGAACTACGCACATCTGTATGCAGTTCCACCCATAATGCTTCAGACTCTCCATCCACCAGGTCCTCTTTCACACTCGCTTTGAGATCACTTCTCACATAGAGACAGACACCACCACCTTTCCTTTTTACCCTGTCTTTCCGAAAGAGTGCATAGCCAGGAATATTAATAGCCCAGTCATGTGAGGAATGAAGCCAAGTTTCAGCAATACCGATTACATCATAGCTCTCCTCATGCACCAGAGCTTCCAACTCACCTATTTTGCTTGGCAGACTTCTGGCATTGGTGAACAGACACTTTAATGCATTAATATATTTTGACCGGTCACATACTATCCTCTTGGGTGTTCCCAGATTGCAACTAGGACTTGCTACTATACTTACCTTGGGTTTATGTGCTTTGGTTACCCTACCACTAATGCCCCTAATACTACCCTCTAGAATATGTTCCCCGCTGACTCTCACTATCTCTGGACCCTCCCCCCCCGTCGCCTAGTTTAAAAACCCCTCTAACTTTTTGGCCATCCTTATTCCCAGCTGATCTGCACCCTCCTCATTTAGGTGCAGTCCGTCCCTTCTATAGTACTGGTTATCGACTGAGAAGTCGGCCCAGTCCTCCAGGAACCCAAACCCCTCCTTACTACACCAGCTCTTTAGCCACTTGTTCACTTCCCTAATCTCCCTCTGCCTTTCTGGTGTGGCTCGATGTACCGGTAGTATTCCTGAGAATACTACCTTGGAGGTCCTTTTCCTCAATTTAGCTCCCAAGTCCCTAAAATCGTTCTTTAGGATACTCCATCTGCCTCTGACTTTGTCATTGGTGCCAACGTGCACCATGACAGCTGGGTCTTCCCCAGCCCCTCCCAGTATTCTGTCCACCAGATCCTTAATGTGCCGAACCCGAGCGCCCGGTAGACAACATACAGTTCGGCGCTTCAGGTCTTTGTTACAGATTGTCCTCTCTGTCCTTCTAAGAATTGAGTCCCCTACCACCAGAATCTGTCTTTCCTTTCCCTTCGCTTCCCCCCCACTCTCACTGGAGGAGTTCTTCCCCCGGCAGCTAGGAGAGTCCCTCAGCTCCAGCAGTGCTGGTCCCTGACTGGTTTCACCAATGTCACTCAATGGAGCATACTTATTGGGATGCTCCAGCCCTGGATCGGCCTCCCTGGCACTTCGCCCTGTACCCTTCGTGACTGTCACCCATCTACTATTTTCTAGTGCCTGCACCTCTTTGTCTCCACCCACCTCTGTGCTGGCCCCTGCCATCACCTGCCGGGTACGTATCCAGCTCTCCTTTAGTGTGGAGGGTCTTCCCAGTGCTGACAGTTGCTTCCCTAGATTCAGAACCTGGGCTTCCAGGGAAACAATGTGCTTACATTTTGCACAGCAGTAATCGCCCTCGATCAGATTATCAAGGAACGCATACATGCTGCAAGATGTACACCGAGTCGCCTCGCCACACCCGCCGGGCATCGTACCTATTAATTTAATGAGGATTCGAGATTATACCCTGTCCAAATTACCTAACACTAGCTTCCTGACCGAACTATTCAACAAGACAATACCCAGGTACTCAACAAGACAATATACAGGTACCACGCAGACCTACGTGCACCCGCAAACCAACGGACCTACGTGCACCCGCAGACCAGCGTGCACCCGCAGACCAACAGACCCGCGTGCACCCGCAGACCAGCGTGCACTCGCAGACCAACGGACCCGCGTGCACTCGCAGACCAGCATGCACTCGCAGACCAGCGTGCACCTACAATACACAAGTACTAACGATCCACACACACTACTCAGACAACACCCAGGTACTCACACTACACATCTACTATGACCCCAGTTTTAAACTCTTGATTTTAACTCCCCACTTAGTCCAGTTCCACTTGGACAGAGTTCCAGCAAACTCAAAATGAGCAGGCTCTAAATGAGCTCTACAGAAATTTATATAGGCCTCAAGCACCTGTGACCAATTAACCACTCCCCTTAATTAGTAGGCTGAAGGAAAAAAAGAGAAAAAAAAAGGCTGTTTAAAATGTGCCAGAAAAAGGTGTTAAAAAGCTGCAAGGAAAAAGAGCCAAAAATAACCAAAAATGCAACCCAGTAGCAACTTCTGACTCCATATTGCCCACTGACAGCCCTTAGGGACTTAGGGTGGACATTTTTTGGTGTCAGGTTCTTGACTCCTTGCTGCACTGACCGGGGGGTTACCCAGAGGACTCGCCGCCTAGCAAGGGACTGCCCAGTGCTGCTCCAATCTCCATCCGCACACAGCGTGTGACTGAGGAACTCTGTGAGGGGAATGGCGCTGTTCAAGTAGCCAGTCAGCACTAGAGGCCAAAACCCACTCCAAAATGGCCGCCGGGTGCCCCAGAGAAAGGCGCGCGGACCACACGAAAATGGCCGCCCGCAATGCAGACCTGCATCATAGCGCAGCCACGGCAAAATTGCAACCAATGGGATTTGCAATGCAATGGCCACAGAAAAATGGCGCCGGCGGTTAAAAAAAAAAAAAAATGGCGCCAAGCAACGAGGTGGACGAGAAGGCCGCAGTGGAGGCTTCCAAGAATTTTACTACCCCCCACAGAGAGCGGGCCTGGACACCCCCACAGCCCCCCGCCGGGACCTGGAGCCCCCCTAAGGTAATCCCTGGTTGCAACCAACCCCCGCAAAGGGAAGGAGGAAAAGGTTGACAGAGGGAGAGAGGGGAGGGCAGGAGAACCCCCTAACGACCCCCTTAGGAATGCCCAGCTGTTCCATCCCACTGAAGCAGGAGGAACTGTACTTACCCGTCCTTGCGAGGACCTACTGGTGCGTTCCTGACAGACCTAAAACTGAGCAGTACGGAGTAGCTGTCGGCCCGGTCCACTGTGACTGAGACAGCAAGCAGCCGGTCATATGTGAACCCTGGAGCATAGCTCACCGGCCACCCCTGGAACCATGGGGTATGTCGTGGACGACTCCGCACGTAGCTAAGGGCTGCTCACGCTCGATGGCTGGACTGGGAGGGACTACAAGGATCTATATTATCCTTACTGTCATGCCCAGCTGGCGGTTGATAGAAGATTCTAAAAAAAATAATAAAAAGTAAAAATGTCTTCACGACTCTGGGCCCAAAGGGAGCCAGGTCCTTCTCTACTAGGCAGAAAAAAACTGAGGCTGCTGACTGCAGGGTGGAGGGTTATGTCCGGAGGGACCGCCCCCTGGGCAGGGCTTTTCAACTCTGTTAAAATAACATGTATTAAATATCTAACATGTTCTGCCTAGTCCTCTCCTATAGAACAGGAACATAACCCAATGGTCAAGAATTAAGGAGCTGTGTCCGTCCATGGACGAAAGAGAAATTTCCTTGTAGGGCTGGTGTCTCAATTTTAGCAGTCCTATAGAGAAGCTCTTGGTTACTTGACATGTGGGATACCAGAACTGGACATGGGGGAAATACGCCTGGTTGATGTCTCACCTGAGAGGCTGAAACCCTGAACAGGTAATGCCAGTGACTACACACAGGAGCATGCTCCGTTAAATAAAGGGAACAAACGCTGGCCACCAGGGTACAGTATGCCTTCACCACATGGCACTGCAGCGTCTCATAGTGGTTGATAAAAGCTATTACCCTTGTACAGGACGCCGTGGCTGGGTCCTGGAAGGACGCTATATTTCCCCTCTGTTTGGGCTGTGGTTTCTTTAAGGGAACAGCAATGGTTAACACACCTGTCCAAGGAAATGGTTTAAGAGAGACAGGAAGTTGTAGGTGAGAGAGTGAAGGAGTGTAGTGAAGTCTGCATGGTGAATGGTGGACACTGCAAAAGCTGTGGAGGCTGTGAAAAGCTCTGGGAAGCTGTGAATGTACATGGCAGTGGCCTGCATTGAAGTCTGCTATCTGGGAAACTTACCTGCAACACCAAGCAAGGACTGTTTAACTGCGACAGCAGTTATAAACTCTACAAGTCAGTGAGACTGTCATTTCTTTTGTTTTGCTGCTGTGAAGCCATTTAAGTTTAAATAAACGTCCTTTTGTTTGAAAAGCCTGTGTCCTGCGATCTAGCGGGTTCCCCGAACATTACACCCTATATGTGCGAAGTATACACTGAATCAAGTGCGGTCATTGTACCAGTGGCTTACTCCCAGAGATGTGCGGACACAGAATGAGGTTCATGCAGGACGCTTATTTCTGAGGAGTAACCGAAAAAGGAGGGATGTATTCAGCACTATATTGGGGGGAATAGGAGCTGGGATGGGTGTTAATGGAGTGGACATCGGTCTCCTGAAACTCTCAGCCATAGCTTCAGACAGTAAGCGGGGCTTTGTTACTGAGAGATATTTGTGGCATCCTTAATAACATTCGACAACGTCACAAACTTTGGCTCAGGATTTTGTCCACCATTTTGAGAGGTTGGTAGATAGTGTGGTGATACAGGGCAAAAATATGTCATGGGCTCTGGCATGCACACAGGGGCAGGCAAAGTTATCAACCAGCATCAAGCTGAGTGTACAGTATGCATATGAGGGGCAGTGGCCTGATGAGTTAGCATCACCGCTCAGTAAGACTTTGCCAAAACACATTGCTTATGCGGTGTACACACGATAGGAATTTCCAATGAAAAAAGTCAGACGGAGTCCGTCAGAGTTTTTTCATCGGAAATTCCGACTGTGTGTGGGCCCCATCGGAGAAATTCCGATGAATTCCATCGGAGTTTTCAAATAGAACCTGTTCTATTTTTTTCCGATGAAATTCCGATGGGAGTTTGGTCGGAAAAAGGTCCGATCGTGTGTAGGGGGCATAACACTAATCCAAAGTGGTGGTCGAATGCCTGGATGGGCTGTACTAGTTTGGATTGTGAAAGGTGGTATGCTGTATGATCCCATATACAGAAATGCAGACTTGGTCTGTATATTTGGTGGCATCAATGGGCTGACTGGGGATTCTACCTCGTTGCATTTGAGGCTAAATTACCCACATGTGATCAGAGAGGATGGAAGCTGGAGGCAGGTTGATATTTCCCTCTGTTGGAAGCATGACCATGACGTCCTTTGTGTGCCAGGTCAATACACGGTGGTGAACGAGAAATGTTGGGAAGATAATTCACTCTGGGTTGTGGATGGAGATATCATGGCTGGGAAGGAAGCACCTGGGTATTATTTGGGACATAGATGAATTTGTTTCTTTGTCCTAAAGGATACCGATATAACATTAGTCATGGAACTAGGGTGTTCCTTGAACCTAACAGTAGGTAGAGGTGCATGGTATACCCTGGGCATGGTCTCTGAAATCCAGGCACAGGGATGGAATTTTGTGGGTTTGTCAATGTTTCAAGTTATGTGTTGTTGGACTCTAAATAAAGGTCTCCCACATATCTATGCAAGGTGAGGGACGAAATTACAGTAAGGTCTCTTCGTACAAGAGGCTTTGCTGCCAATTCAGAGCCCTGAAGTACCGCGGACATGCCAAGTTGCGGTAGGAAAGGCCATTGTGAGCAAGCCTGCCTAATCCCAACCCGTATCTACAGTGAAGAGTAAGGCTCTATTCACACTAATGCGCTTTTTGGATGCATTTTGCAGAAATGCAGGACATTTTTTTTACATGGGTTCCTATGGAACATGTTCACATCAATGCATTTTGTGCCTCTGCGTTTTTAGAAAGGGTCAGGGACTTTTTGTTCCCGCAATATGCAGCGTTTTGCATGTAATAGACTTCAATAGACCCACATCCAAAACGCAAGTACCACGTTTTTACCACGATTTGCGTTTTTTTATACTGTATATAGCTGGTTGCTAAGGAGGGGTCGGGAAGCCGGCGTTGCGTCCTTAACAACAATCAGCATGGGGTCCCCCCAGGACCATATCAGGCCCAAACTTTAAAAAAAAGATGATGTGGGGGTCCCCCCAAAATCCATACCAGACCCTTTTCCAAGCATGCAGCTAGGCAGGTCAGGAAAGGGAGGGGACGAGCGAGCGCCCCCCTCCTGAACCATACCAGGCCGCATGCCCTTAACATGGGGGGGATGGGGGCTTTGGGGCAGGGAGGGTCTCTGCGCCCTTTCACCCCAAAGCACCTTTCCCCCATTGACGATGGGGACAAGGGCCTCTTCCCCGACAACCCTTGCTCGGTGGTTGTTAGGGTCTGCGGGCGGGGAGCTTATCGGAATCTGGAAGCCCCCTTTTAACAAGGGGGCCCCAGATCCCGCCCCCCTATGTGAATGAGTATGGGGTAGCCATTCCCCAAAAAAATAAATGTAGTGTAGTGTTTAAAAATACAGTAAACAGTTTTTTACAAGCCTTTCATTAAAAATATCTTCTTCGCTTCTTCCTCCATCTTCTCCCACATCTTCATCCGCCGGTCTTCTGCTTCTCCGCTGGCTTCTTCTTACGCTCTTCTTTGTCCATTGTTCTTCTTCCTCTGCCGCCGACGACCCTCCTAAGATGCTTTGTCCTGCTGATCTGTCCGCGCCGATGTTAAGCATTTCTTAAATAACGATGGGGGCGTGGCAATCAGATTATGTCATCCGGAGGCCACGCCCCTTGCGACATCACCGCCTGGGGCATGATGGGTCTGTGACATCACAAGGGGGCGTGGCCTCCGGATGACGTAATCCGTTGCCATGCCACGCCCCCATCGTTATTTAAGGAATGCTTGACATCGGCGCAGACATATCAGGGGGCCGCAGCATCGGAGAAGTGTTGTCGGCGGCAGAGAAAGAACACCGGATAAAGAGGGCGGAAGAAGATGGCGAAAACCAGAGGATGAAGATGTGGGAGAAGATGATATTTTTAATAAAAGAATTGTCAAAAACTGTCTACTGTATTTTTTAACACTACACCACTTTTTATTTTGTGAATGGGTAGGGGTACAATGTACCCCATACTCATTCACATGGGGGGGTGGGATCTGGGGGCCCCTTGTTAAAGGGGGCTTCCAGATTCCAATAAGCCCCCCTCGCCCGCAGACCCCGACAACCACCGGGCAAGGGTTGTCGGGAAGAGGCCCTGGACCCCATCAACATGGTCAAGGTGCTTTGGAGTGGGGGGCGCAGAGCCCCCCCTGCCCCAAAGCACCCATCCCCCCCATGTTGAGGGCATACAGCCTGTTATGGTTCAGGAGGAGGGGGGGCGCTCGCTCGTCCCCTCCCTCCTTTCCTGACCTGCCGGGCTGCATGCTTGGATAAGGGTCTGGTATGGATTTTGGGGGGACCCCCACGCAATTTATTTTTTAATTTTGGCATGGGGGGGTTCCCTTCGAATCCATACTAGACCCATGGGCCTGGTATGGACCTAGGTGGGACCCCACGATTTTTTTTTAGCCGGCAATTTTTTTTTACATTCAGCGGGAAGCACGCTGACAGCTGATGACCCATCGGTTGTTAAGGACGCGGGGGCCGGAAAAGCCTTAGTAACCAGCTATATACAGTGTAAATAAACGCAAATCGCGGAAAAAAACGCGTGTCACAGTAAGAGCTGTGAAAATGTAGAACAGACTCCCTCCAGAGGTGGTTCTGGCCAGCTCAGTAGATTTCTTTAAGAAAGGCCTGGATACTGTCCTAAATGTACATAATATAACTGAGTACTAACATTTATAGGTAAAGTTGATCCAGGGTAAATCCGATTGCCTCTCGGGGATAAGGAAGGAATTTTTTTTCCCCTGCTGTAGCAAATTGGATCATGCTCTGCTGTTTTTTTTTGCCTTCCTCTGAATCAACTGTGGGTATATAAATTGGGTATATGGGATTGTACGATATTTTTTATTTTATTTTTTATTTTTTTTATGTTGAACTGGATGGACTTTTCTTTTTTCAACCTGACTAACTATGTAACTCATGGCTGTATTAGATCAAAGGGTGCTTCTACTAAATACTGAGCAAAGGGTCTAAATACTGGATGGACTTTTTTCAACCTATGTATGTGTCCAAAAACGCGGCAAGCAACGCAAAAAGCACTACAGAAACGCTCAAAAGAAACATGCATAGATAGAGAATCAAGCCTTATAGGAGGTTGGGAGCGGGAAGCGGAATTTGATGGGTCATATGTATTTATTATGGTAATGGGTTGATTTATGATGGTATAGTGTGACATATGTGCATTTTAGATCAGTAATATGGGTGATTAAGGCCCTCCTCAAGACTATCTGAAAGCTGGTTAATATGTTGCTCTGAGTGTGTGCTGGTGAATGGTGAGTGAATGGACACCCCTTGCCTGTACTGCACCCCGTCCTGAAGATACCGGAAAGGAGAAGATACAGAATGGTGACATGGAAGCTGTCGCTGAAGAATGATGTTGGTGTGTCACCCAGTAACAAAGCGACACATGTTGGGAAGCACAACACGTTAAGACCGTTATGGACTGTTCCATAGGAGACGTGTCTGAAGAAGGGTGATATGCGCGCTTTAGGCGAAAAGCGGCTTATGTCTTTTCCCCCTCATTTTCCTTATATATATATCCTCTGTACATATGGTTTATTAGACGTGTGTGCGTGTGTGCGCGCGCGTGTGCGTGTTTCACTCTGCGTGGTGGGGGAGTGTCCTCACAGGCACATAGGCCCAGATATCCCACCGAGCCGACATCCTTCGATTACAGTTTTCTGGTGAGTTTCTGTGTATGAAAATATAATATGGTCACTGACATGTATATATGGAAAGAACCCTATCCTAATATGTAAACATCCAACACGTCCTCATTTAAATCCCCTCTACATACAAAACACCGCTGTACAACAATGTGAATATGACTGTAACTGTACTTGTAGATTAAATGTTTTTTTATTATAGTATAATATATTATACAGTTCGTATTAACTTATGCTTAATGCTATGCATTTACATCAAATGAATACATTAACACATTTATTTGCCTTTCATTTGCATCTCTGTCCATATTAACCATGTTATTCATGTACTTTCTATCAATATTTTATCCTTATTTGTGTGACATCCTACTGTGCCATTTTCAAGGCCCAAACAAAGCAGAAATCTGCAAACCGCGTAGGCCATAATGCTATAAATCTTTGGGATTCGCACATCCTGAATTCAAACTCCAAAACTAACTTATTTTTATCTTTGTTTGACTTTTAGAATGTACTGCCTGTAGGCAGAAAAATTACATTTGTCTACTTTTCTATAATCAAAGCATTTGTACTTGATTTTTTTACACTCCTCTGGAGGCACGATTAAAATCCCACCCTGTTCAAACCTTTTCTTGAAACATAGTTGCATATGTTGGAAGGCAACATGTTTTATTTCATAATACAATATGTGTTTGAAATAACAACTCTGGAGTTTTCTTTCTGGTTGTTTCAACCAGTGTCTGGAATTTCACTTCCTGGTTGATACAGGCAGATGTCCCCAATTTGGAATGGAACCAATTACACATCAAAGCGTTGTAGAATAAGAGCTTGGCTCAAGCCCACCTGGTGTGACAGGCTTCAAAGAGAACAAGAGCTAGCTAACACTGAAGACGACCCAGGGCTCATAGACCTGATACATGGACAATGCTGCCCCTAGAGGCCAATATACTATATTAAATAGACTACCTCTTGGCAATATCTTATCGAACAGGAGGCAAGTGGGGGTGGTTACGAGTGGGTGTGAATGAAAGTGTAAAAAGGACACACAGAAGAGAAATCATCCCTTTTTTGGATCCTGGCCTGCTTGTGTGAGTCTCATGGCTCTGGCTCTTTTGCCATCCTGAGCCCAGCTGACTAAACAATATCTCGAGGAAATCGTTGTGATAAGTATCTTTGATGTTCTGCTGTTATACCTTATCTTAGTGTTTGATGTTAGCATTTTCTTGGGAAATAAATGAAACATTATTTTACTTAGCAGTGTATTTACTTTCATAGATAACCTTATATCATTGTGCTTATTAGAGTCTTAATAGACTAGCTAATTATAGGTATAGACAAATGAATACATATATGCAATAAAGAGAGAGAATCCGTAATCACCTTTCGGAATATTGGTTTGATTTATTGTAGCATTTACTTCAAGGGGTTAATTGTGTTCCCTAGTGTGCTTCTAACTATAGGGGGAGGAGACTGACCTAGAGGAAAATGACAGATCGTGGTTCCTAACTATTAGGAACTCACGATCTGTCTTTCCTCACAGAACAGGGATGTGTGTGTGCACGCACGTACACACGTCCCTTTTCTGCCTCTCGTGCTCGTGACTGCCGGTCACGAGCATCTGCACCCTCTGGCGGCACGTGCCTGCTATTAAAGGGACAGACGTACAGCTACGATGGTACGCGGGATCGTGCCAACCTGCCAAAGTATGACGGCGGCTGGTCGGCAATCGGTTAAGATAAAAAAAAAAAAACGTGTGTAGCAGCCTCCCCCCCACAATTACTTACTTAAGCCCCTTCTCTCGCCCGCAATGTCTACGAATGACTAAGCCGTCCGGTACACTCCTGATTGGCTGAGAAACAGCAGCAGCACCATTGGCTCCCACGGCTGTCGATCAGTCAGTCAGCCAATCGGGGGGGGGGGTTGGGCAAGGCCAGGGCTCCGTGTCTGAATGGATACATGGAGCTCTGACTCGGCTCTGGTGCCCCAAAGAAAGCTGCTGGCCCTAGAAGAACTGAACAGGAGGGAGGGGCCAGGAGCAGCAAAGAGGGGCCCAGATCGGGCTGCTCTGTGCAAAACCAACTGCACAGAAGAGGTAAGTATAAACATGTTTGTAAAGTCTTGTTTAAAAAAAAAAAAAAAAAAACCAATCATCACTTTAAGTTACAGTGTCTGTAGCTTGGCAGACAATGACTTGATCCAAATTACATCTTGCAGATCGAAGAAAGCTTTAATTCAAAAACTTGTGCCGATCCGAACAGGTGAACATCAGATAGGTGAAAAAAAAGTATCATAGTGGGGTTTATTTTCTAAAGCTGGAGAGTGCAAAATGAGGATCACTTCTCCATAGAAAACAATCAGCTTCCAGATTTTATTGCCAAAGTTTAAATTGAACAAGCTGAGGTTAGAAGCCGATTGGCTACCATGCACAGAGCTGCGCCAGATTCTGAGTGCACCAGTTTTAGTAAATCTGCCCCAGTGTGTCTAGCTCCAGCAGAATACAGTATATGTGATGAATAGAGGCTAAAGCATGAAGGAGGGGGTAGCAATAGCTATATAGAGCATCCCCTACTGTAACTCAGAGGGAGAGAAAGACAAAATTATTAAAGGTAAAACAAACAACAATGCATGTGTAGCATGATATTTACTTCAGTATAAAAGTACATTGGATATTTAATTGTTAAATTTTTATTTCTGCTTGTGTGATACAAAGTACTAAAAATGTAAGGTTAAAATTCTTTCACATGCAGATATAAATGAGAAAACTAAATTTTGAGTATAGCCTCAAGTAGAACTAATTAACCACTTCCATACTGGGCACTTAACCACTTAAGCCCCGGACCATTTCGGGCCATCAGGACCAAGCCTGTTTTTGGGATTCGGCACTGCGCTGCTTTAACTGTAAATTGTGCGGACATGCAATGTTGTACCCAAATGAAATTTGCGTCCTTTTCTTCCCACAAATAGAGCTTTCTTTTAATGGTATTTGATTGCCTCTGCGATTTTTATTTTTTGCGATATAAATGGAAAAAGAACGAAAATTTTGAAAAAAAAAGATATTTTCTACTTTTTGTTATAAGAAAAATCGAATAAACTCAATTTTAGTCATACATTTAGGCCAAAATGTATTCAGCCACATGTCTTTAGTAAAAAAAATGTCAATAAGCGTATATTTATTGGTTTGCGCAAAAGTTATAGCGTTTACAAACTAGGGTACATTTTCTGAAATTTACACAGCTTTAAATTTATGACTGCCTATCTCATTTCTTGAGGTGCTAAAATGGCAGGGCAGTACAAAACCCCCCCAAATGACCCCATTTTGGAAAGTAGACACCCCAGGGAAATTGCTGAGAGGCATGTTGAGCCCATTGAATATTTTTTTTTTTTGTCCCAAGTGATTGAATAATGACAAAAAAAAAAAAAAAAAAAAAAAAAAAAAAATTACAAAAAGTTGTCACTAAATGATATATTTCTCACACATGCCATGGTTATATGTGGAATTGCACCCCAAAATACATTCTGCTGCTTCTCCTGAGTACGGGGATACCACACGTGTGGGACTTTTTAGGAGCCTAGCCACGTACGGGACCCCGGAAACCAAGCACCGCCTTCAGGATTTCTAAGGGCGCAAATTTTTGATTTCACTCCTCCACTACCTATCACAGTTTCGAAGGCCATAAAATGCCAAAATAGCACAAAACCCCCCCAAATGACCCCATTTTGGAAAGTAGACACCCCAAGCTATTTACTGAGAGGCATGTTCAGTCCATGGAATATTTTATATTTTGCCACAAGTTGCGGGAATATGACAAACTTTTTTTTTTTTGCACAAAGTTGTCACTAAATGATATATTGCTCACACATGCCATGGGCATATGTGAAATTACACCCCAAAATACATTCTGCTGCTTCTCCTGAGTACGGGGATACCACATGTGTGGGACTTATTGGGAGCCTAGCTGCGTACGGGACCCCAAAAACCAAGCACCGCCTTCAAGGTTTCTAAGGGCATAAATTTTTGATTTCACTCCTCACTACCTATCACAGTTTTGAAGGCCATAAAATGCCAAGATGGCACAAAACCCCCCCAAATGACCCCATTTTGGAAAGTAGACACCCCAAGCTATTTGCTGAGAGGCATGTTGACCCCATTGAATATTTTTTTTTTGTCCCAAATGATTGAATAATGACAAAAAGAAAAAAAAAAAATGTACAAAAAGTTGTCACTAAATGATATATTGCTCACACATGCCATGGGCATATGTGAAATTACACCCCAAAATACATTCTGCTGCTTCTCCTGAGTACGGGGATACCACATGTGTGGGACTTATTGGGAGCCTAGCTGCGTACGGGACCCCAAAAACCAAGCACCGCCTTCAAGGTTTCTAAGGGCATAAATTTTTGATTTCACTCCTCACTACCTATCACAGTTTTGAAGGCCATAAAATGCCAAGATGGCACAAAACCCCCCCAAATGACCCCATTTTGGAAAGTAGACACCCCAAGCTATTTGCTGAGAGGCATGTTGACCCCATTGAATATTTTTTTTTTGTCCCAAATGATTGAATAATGACAAAAAGAAAAAAAAAAATGTACAAAAAGTTGTCACTAAATGATATATTGCTCACACATGCCATGGTTATATGTGGAATTGCACCCCAAAATACATTCTGCTGCTTTTCCTGAGTACGGGGATACCACATGTGTGGGACTTTTTGGGAGCCTAGCCGCGTACAGGGCCCCAAAAACCAAGCACTGCGAACGCTGCAGTTATGTGTGTTGTGTTTGGTAAGTGACAGTGATCGATCGATACTGCACTTGGGTGGGCTGGGCTGGGCGGAGGGGCTAAACGCAGGCGCTAGCAGGTATCTGGGCTGATCCCGCTAACACTGCGTTTTTGGGAACCCTAAACCGCTGGGGATGCTAGTATAGATCTGATACTATACCACTAAGGGGGGTGTATGCTTTGCGCGTGGGTGTTAGCGTTACTGTCACTAACCTAACACTGCCTGGGGCAACGCAGACCCTCTCTGGCGCTAAAACCTAATTGATCTCACCCGCCGGGCGATCAGGGGGGTTAAACCTTTATTGGGTTATATACGGCGGGTGCCCTGATGCTATAAAAAGCAAACTAATCAACCAGCGTCACCCGTAACCTTTATATGGTGATCACTAGTGAAAGGGTTAACTAGGGGCAATCAGGGGGTTAAAATCTTTATTAGGTTTTTATATAGTGTCAGGTACCCCCATATTTAACCTGACGGGTAACCTAAATAACTAAATAACTTACTGGCTAACCAGTGACACCAGTGACGCTTATACGGCGATCACTGGTGAAAGGGTTAACTCTAGGGGCAATCAGGGGGTTAAAATAATATATGGGGGTACCTGACACTAATAAAAACCTGCGGCGAACCTAAAAAAATAAATAACTGCCTATCTAAAACACCAGCGACACGAATACAGCGATCGGAAAAACAATCGCTTAGTGACGCTGAAGTTAGGGGGTGAAAGGGTTACCTGGGGGGTGATCAAGGGGTTAAACCTTTATTAGGGGGGGTTAGGGGGCTACCCTGGACCTAAAGGGGCCTAATCCTAACTGCCCTGCAACTTTTTACAATCACAGATGACACTAAATGCAGTGATCAGTAAAATAAATGATCACTGCAATCAGTGACACTGTGATTGGGGGCTTTGGGGTGACCTGGGGGGTGATCTGGGGGTGACTGGGGGGTGATTTGTGTGCCTATGTGTACCTACGTGTCAGTGGACTGTTAGTGCACTAACCTGCTTCCTCTCTGCTCGGCGCCGGGAACGGAAAGACCGCGGCGAGGGAGATGACATCACTTCCTCCAGCCTTGTTTACATCACATGGCGGAGGAAGCATTTTCATTGGCCGGGAGCGATCGCGAGGGGGGGGGGGGCGGCGGAATCGAGCGCCCCCCCCTCATGCCTGATCGCTCCCGAACACTTAACGGCCGCTCACTGCAGTGAAGGGGGGTCCGGATGGACCCCCCAACTGCACAAAGGCGATCACGTAGATCTACGTGATTCTGCCTGTCCGTGCCATTCTGCCGACGTAAATCGGCGGTGGGCGGTCGTTAAGTGGTTAAACACCTTCCTGCCCAGACCAATTTTCAGCTTTCTGCGCTGTTGCACTTTGAATGACAATTGCGCGGTCATGCTACACTGTACCCAAACGAAATTTTTATAATTTTTTCCCCACAAATAGAGCTTTCTTTTGGTGGTATTTGATCACCTCTGGGATTTTTATTTTCTGCTAAAAAAAATTAAAAAAGACCAAAAATGTTGAAAAAAAATTTTTTTTTGTTTCAGTTACAAAACTTTTTAAATAAGTACGTTTTCTCCTACACTGATGGGGCTGCACTGACGGGCACCGATGAGGTGGCACCAATGAGGTGGCACTGATGAGGTGGCATTGATGGGCACTAATATGCGGCACTGATAGGTGGAACGGATAATCGGCACGGATGGGCACGGATAGGCGGCACAGATGGGCACGGATAGGCGGCACGTATGGGCGCTGATAGGCGGCACGTATGGGCGCTGATAGGCGGCACGTATGGGCACTAATAGGCGGCACGAATGGGCATGGATGGGCACTGATAGGTGGCACGGATGGGCACTGATAGGCGGCACGGATGGGCATGGATGGGCACTGATAGGTGGCACGGGTGGGCACTGATTGGCATCCATTACAGTACATCAGTGCCGCCTATCAGTGCCAAATGCCTGCCAATCAGTGATGCCCATTGTGGGCACTGATTGGCATCCATTGTGGGCACTGATTGGCATCCATTAGGGGGCACTAACTGGCATCCCTGGTGGTCTAGGGTGGCATACCTGGTGCTAGCATCCCTGGTGGTCCAGTGGGGGCATCCTCGGGGGGGCTGTGCTGATAACCGATCAGCAAAAAACCCCCCCCTGTCAGAGGAGCAGCCGATCGGCTCTCCTCTACTCGCGTCTGACAGACGCGAGTGAGGAAAAGCCGATTACCGGCTTTTCCTGTTTACATGTGATCAGCCGTGATTGGACACGGCTGATCATGTGGTAAAGAGTCTCCGTCGGAGACTCTTTACCTAGATCTGTGTTGCGGGGTGTCAGACTGACACCCTGCAACAACGATCGCCGCGATGCGCGCCCCGGGGGCGCGCAGCGGCTCAAAATCCTGAGGACGTCATATGACGTCCTGTCAGGATTTTGCAACCACTTTGCCGACGTCAATCTGCTATAGGGCGGGCGGCAAGTGGTTAATAATTAAACAAACAAGCACCATCATCCAAAATAACATATAGAGCAATTGGACCAGGTGAAAATATGGTGGCAGCTGCTAGTACCGCCTAGACCAATAGTCACCTAGGAGAGGGGGGTATTGGTTGGACTTTCTCGGTACTGATAACAAGAACACAAAAAAAAAATCATAAAAATTATTTATTATTACATAAAACTATACAAAATTAAAAACACATGAGCCAGACCCCACATTCAAAACAGCAGTTGTTACTAACGGGTGACCCCGTAAGGTGTCTGTTGCAGTGGAGAATGGCCAAAAAACCTCTACCGGTTTCGCGGGCACAGCCGCTTCAGGAGGGTGATCTTTGTAGCGAATAATACAATACAATGAACTAGCAGAACATAAAAAACAAAAACATATAGGAATACATTATGTTAAAACACACTGTAAACAGTCATGGTCAGTAAAACAAGTCTGCTCACCAGGTTCTGGCCATGGGCAGATCGAAGGCTCATAGGATGACCCCCCCGCGGCGAATGAGGGGGAATGTGTACCACTCTCTAATGAAATAATAATTGTATTGTATTTAGGATACATAATGTTGGTAGCTCATAGGTCAAGGACACCACGTGAGGACTGGAACGGGAATAAGGTGTAAGCAGGAAAGAAGGGGGGTGGGAAAGAGAAGAATAGGGGAAAAAAGGGGGAGGGGAAAATGGGGGGGAAGGGAGGATACGGGACGGGGAGGAGGGAGAGGGAGAAGGTGGGGAGGGGGGGGATGGGAGGGAAAGGGGGGGGGGAACAAAATGAGGGGGGTGGGGGGTACACATTCCCCCTCATTCGCTGCGGGGGGTCATCCTATGAGCCTTCGGTCTGCCCATGGCCAGAACCTGGTGAGCAGACTTGTTTTACTGACAATTACTGTATACAATGTGTTTTAACATGGATGTATTTCTATATGTTTTTGTTTTTTTATGTTCTGCTAGTTCATTTGTATTGTATTATTCGCTACACAGATTACCGGTTTTGCGGGCACAGCCGCTTCTTCAGGAGGGTTGAGGTGTTTTGGCCCTCCCCCCACATGGTTTAGGAGATATTCACACTGCATGCAACCGGTCACCGGTGCATGCGCTCTGAAGGGCCGGCATACCCATGCCGTCCCTTCAAAGCCCCATGATGTGGCCCGTGATTCCCCATGCGCGGGAGTGATGTAATCGTGGTGTGGCCAGACAGCTGGAGCATTCAAACCTGGAAGGAAGACTGGGTGAAAATGGAAGCCCTCAGTGGTGACAGCATGCCGCTGGAGGGCTTCGTTCCAAGGTAAGGATTTCATAATGTGCTAGTCTGCGATGCAGACTAGCACATTATGCTTTTACCTTGCAGGGATTAAATAAAATAAAAAAACTGGTGCGGTTTACTACCGCTTTAAGTTGAACAAAAGACTATGATTTTATTTTAGTTTTGGATAATTGGGGCCTATAAATGATTTTTTTAAATTATTTCCTTTATTTCAGCCGACAGAAATTACCTTTTACTTCCTGTCCAACTGACAAAACAAGAAGTGAGATTCCTACAAAATGTAAAGTATATTAGTGCCCCCCTACACAAACACATGACCACAAATTAGCTTAAAAAAACACAAAATGAAAAGTTTAGGTTAAACAACATAAAAGATCCATAAATAAGTCCTTATTCCAAAATGGATTAAATTCATTATTTTCCTCAAAATTCGACATAAAAAATTTCTGCAGCATTGAAGGTCCCAATGAGCACAGTGGCCTCCATCATCCGTAAATGAAAGAAGTTTGGAACCACTCTTCCTAGAGTGGGCCAAACTGAGCAACTGGGGGAGAAGGGCCTTAGGTCAGGGAGGTGAGCAAGAACCCGATGGTCACTCTGACAGAGCTCCAGCATTTTTCTGTGGAGAGAGGAGAACCCTCCAGGAGGAACCACCATCTCTGCACTCAACTCCACCAAGCAGAAGAGTGGCCAGACGGAAGCCACTTCCCAGTAAAAGGCACATGACAGCCCACCTGGAGTATGCCAAAAGCCACCTCAAGGACTCTCGGACCATGAGAAACAAAATTCTCTGGTCTGATGAAACAAAAAGTGAACTCTTTGGCCTGAATGACAAGCGTCATGTCTGGAGGAAACCAGGCACCGCTCATCACCTGCCCAATACCATCCCTACAGCGAGAGAGAGCGAGCGAGAGAGAGCAAGCGAGAGAGAGAGAGCGCGAGAGAGCGAGAGAGAGAGAGCGCGAGAGAGAGAGAGCGAGAGAGAGCGAGAGAGAGAGAGCGAGAGAGAGCGAGAGAGAGCGAGAGAGAGAGAGCGAGAGAGAGAGCGAGAGAGAGAGAGAGATAGAGAGAGAGATGATGTGATGGAGAAGCACACAGAGCTTTAAATTCTTTATTTTCTTGAAACAGGGTATACAGATATGCTCTCTCTAAAAGACTATGCTATAAAAAGAAAACCTTATTTAACCTCTTCAGATCCGGGCCATTGACAGATGACGGCCTCAATGTGAATCTAAAAATCCGGGAGGACGTCAATAGACGTCCTCGGCTATTTCGGCCACTGGGGGGCGCGCCAGCGCCGCCAGCGGCGCGCGCCCGGCGCATCACTGAGATGCGGATGCGCGTGCCTGGCGGCCGCGATGTCCGCCAGGTACCCGCGATCGGCGTGTACACAGAGCAGGGATGTGGATCTCTGTGTGTAAACACAGAGATCCACGTCCTGTCAGGGAGAGGAGACGGATGCTGTGTCCCTTGTACATAAGGACACAGATCGGTCACCTCCCCAGTCAGTCCCCTCCCCCACACAGTAGTAATCACTCCCAGGGCACACATTTAACCCCTTCCTCGCCCCCTAGTGGTTAACCCCTTCCCTGCCAGTGTCATTTTTACAGTAACCAGTGCATTTTTATAGCACTGATCGCTGTATCAATGACAATGGTCCCAAAATGGTGTCAAAAGTGTCCGATGTGTCCGCCATAATGTCGCAGTCACAATAAAAATCGCTGATCGCCGCCATTACTAGTAAAAAAAAAAAATATTAATAAAAATGCTCTAAAACTATGCCCTATTTTGTAGACGCTATAACTTTTGCGCAAACCAATCAATAAACGCTTATTGCGATTTTTTTTTTACCAAAAATATGTAGAAGAATACGTATTGGACTAAACTAAGGAAAAAAATATTTATTTATTTTTAAAAATGGGATATTTATTATAGCAAAAAAGTGTTTTTTTCAAAATCGTCGCTCTTTTTTTGTTTATAGCGCAAAAAATAAAAACCGCAGAGGTGATCAAATACCACCAAAAGAAAGCTCTATTTGTGGGAAAAAAAGGACGTCAATTTTGTTTGGGAGTCACGTCGCACGACCGCGCAATTGTCATTCAAATCGTGACCGCGCTGAAAGCTGAAAATTGGCCTGGGCAGGAAGGGGGTTTAAGTGCCCAGTAAGAAAGTAGTTAAACCATTTTTTTTTCACTTTCATTATTTTACTATCTTCTTCTGGCCTCTTCTTCCTATTACTCCTCCTCTTTTTTCTTTTTCTCAACCCTCATCATCTCCTACTTCCCTTATCCCTGTTGCCCTTTCCTATTTCCTCTATCCTCCCCCCCCCTCCCCTCGATCACAATCTGCTCCCTTCTTTACGCAAGAGAACATTAGACCAGCATCAAAACCCACAAAACAAACGGACAAAAAAAAAATGCATCTCTTCTTTTCTATCCTTTCCTCTTCCCTATTCTGGGCGTGTATCCTCTCGTAGAGCTCCTTCTTACTCTTTTTACCTGTCAGCCTAATTTTTATATTTACTCTCCTAATAACTTCTTCCCTTCTTCTGTTTTTACAAATTGCTCCCATGGTGTCCATATTTCTTGTGTTTGTTTTTTTCCCTCCAACGTTATAGGTAGAAGTTTCTCCATTATTCCCACCTTTCTGACTTTGTTTAACCACATTGAGATCGTAGGGGATTAGGGTCTTTCCATTTCATCGCTATACAACTTTTTTCCGCATTTATTAGGTGGCACAGGACTGAATTTGTATATTTTTTCAGTGGAATTTGTGTGTGGTGTAACAGGAAGAAGGCTGGGTCTACTACAATCTGATGTTCTGTGAATATTTGAGTGATTCTCTGTACAGTTTTCCAGAATTGTCTAACTACTGGGGATGCCCATAAAATATGTAACATTGTCCCTTTTTCATCACATCCTCTCCAGCACCTGTCAGATATTTCTGGAAAAAATTTGTTCAAGGCCGATGGCGTATAATACCAACGTGTTAAAATGTTATAATTTGATTCCTGCATTTTCGTACACCTTGAAGATTTTAAAGACAGATCTATAATATTCTGGCATTGTGCTGGAGAGAAAGTTTGGCCTATATCACATTTCCATTTGGCAAAGCACTCCATTTTAGAGTCCACTGAGGGTACAGTCAGGATTATATATATTTTAGAGATTACGTGAAATAGGGGCTCCTCTCCCTCGCAGTACTCCTCAAACTTAGTTGGTGTTTGCCTGCATTTTTCTGCAGGTCCCAGGGTCTCTAAATAATGTCTAACCTGTCTAGCTTGCCATATGGGAATTTCATATTGCCCTCCTCGTCATGTTAACTCCCCAATTGATACACATCCCCTGTCTCCTAAAAAGTGTGAGGCTTGAACGCTTCCATTTTCCCTCAGTTTCCCAAGTATTTGTGAATCCATACCTGGTGGGAACTTGTTAAATGTAGAAAATAACGGAATACCGTTCTTGATGTATTCGTCTGAGACAAAATTTGTGAATCAGCTTGAAATCAAACCGTGTGTTTTATTATACACACTAAAAAGGAATTAATACAGTTACAGTATATTAATTCAATAGCTTCATAAAGGTTCCAAAATAATGTTCAAGTATAAAATAAAGTTCAGTATATCAGATGCCTCATGCTTCTTAAAATCTTAAAATGTCCTTAAAATGGCCGATTAACCCTGTGTATGCTGAATAGTCTGTGGGCTGTAGCATAGATCTTTCAAGCTGCTCTGGCTGGTGAAGAAGAGGGCCGTTCTATCCCGAGCACACAGCTTTTAAGACAGTCCTTTCTTTGTTGAAATTTGCGCTCAAAAGTAACCACACCCACATCATTCCTTCAACATTTCCTCCCTCACTGCCCACGATGGAGAAATATGAGGACACAATTTCCATAGGAAGTATCTGAGCTTGACATCTGTTTCGACTTATCAGACTGCATAGGAAATGCCTCGGTGTAAATTACAATATGTGGGGGAGGGAAGGTGAAAATAGTCTAACTAAAAATGCATCTTTTTAAACAAAACATGCTTAAAACATAAGATATTTAGAATATTAATAAATATGTATTGACATCTTCTAGAAATTGATAACTTCAGGTTCAAATGTCACATCATTCATAATTATAGGAATTAATATTCTCAATTTTATGGCCAATTAAATTTAGATATTAAGAATATAACAGAACTCTGTGTTTCCCAAGATCGGAAACAGGGGGGAGTTTTTGGTGGAGAGTTTAGAGTTCTGGTTTACTTTATTCCCTATTCTTAAAAGTTTCTCCTATCATAGGGTGATTTTTTACTAATAATGGTAAAGTTGTATAGCACCATAAGGCCCTATTTAGAGGAACTAGACACACTTGCTGCTCCATAGTAACCCATATCTTATAATCCCCATGTCTACTCCAATCTACTATCCCAGTGTTTCTCAACTCCAGTCCTCAAGGCGCACCAACAGGTCATGTTTTCAGGATTCCCCTCAGATAAAACAGCTGTGGTAATTACTAAGGCAGTGAAACAGATCAAATCACCTGTGCAAAATAATGGAAATCCTGAAAACATGACCTGTTGGTGCGCCTTGAGGACTGGAGTTGAGAAACACTGTACTATCCTACAGAGTTGGGCCGCTTGATAGTATTTATACATATCTGGTGCCGATATTCCTCCAGCCCTTTTAGGGGAAGTCAACAATGTTCTACTTATTCTTGGCCGTTTACTAAATTTATTTGGGCCAGCAAACACACTACAGACTTGATTGAAGTAAGACATGAGGATTCTGACCGGCAATGCTTGAAAGAGATAAAAGAATTTTGGCACCACACTCATTTTTAAAATATTACATCTCCCAAACCATGAGTGTGTGCCTTTACTCCAGCCTTCCAATAATGTTCTAACTGTACTAAGTAATGATACTAAGTTTAACTCAAAAGTATCTACTAAGTTTGGGGGCATTCGTGTTCCTAAATAATCCAATGCTTTAGTTGTCCATCTAAACTTGAAGCTACATTTCTCTTATCGTCCATGGACTGACACAGCCTCTAACACTTTACCCGTGGGTTATGTCCCTGCTTGCAGGAGAAGACCTAGGCAGAATGTGAAATGTTATTCATACATTCTAAAAAAACAGAGCTGAACAGCCCCGCCCAGGGGGGCGGTCCCTCCAGACATAACCCTCCCACTGCAGTCAGCAGACCTCAGTTTTTTTTTCCTGCCTAGCAGAAGGAGAAGACGTGGCTCTCTCAGGAGCCAGTCTCCTGGCCTATTTTTATTCCTTTTTGGAATTTTTCTTGTTTCATTTTTTGAAACCTTCTATCAACTGTCGGCTGGGCAACAGGTTGGGTACAAGATATCCTCGTAGTCTTCCCTGTCCAACCATCCAGCGTGCAGATCCTCGCCTTGTGTGCGTGAGACTCAGTTCACGACATGCCCCACAACTCCAGGGGTGGCCGGTGGGCTTTTATGCTCCGCGGTCCTCTCAAGATAGAACAGTCCTGCTGTATCTTTCGCGGTGGACCGGGCCGACAGCTACTCAGTACCGCACTGTGATAGTCCTGTCAGAAACACACCAGTGGGTCCCTCAGGGGACGGGTAAGTAGTTTCTCCTGCCTACAGGTGAATACATGCTGTGTATTTCTCTGTGTGGGGGATTTTCCCTGTCTCCCCCTGTTTATTGTCACTCTGTCACCATTGCTGGCGCTGTCCTGTGTGGGGTGCCTGGGGGTCATACTGCCCGGTGGGGGGGGACTCATTGTTGCCTGCATGTCGCTGGGGCGGTTTTCTGGGAGTTTTTGGGCCTGGGCGCCATGTTTGTGTTTTCCCATTCACTTTGTATGGCGGCCATCTTGCCGTGGATCGCCTGAGCACATTGCGGCGGCCATTTTCTTGCAGCCACGCACATTTTTTGCATTTGTTTGGCCTCCATCGCTGCTGGGACCGGCGCGACTCTCCCTCACAGCTCACTTGCGCTGGTACAGCATGGCGCAGGCAGCGGAACTGAGCAGTCCTGGTCCGGGTTGGTAAGTCCCCTGGGCATTCCCCTCCTCAGTCAGCACAGCCTGTGGGTGGACTTTTTTTCTGAGGAGTCTCAGAGAGGGACAATTATGGAGTCAGTGTCACCAGCTTCCCCATGCATGTCAGAGGCAACAGACAGTGCTCCAGCACCTGCAGTCCCTATGGACCAGTTGTCGGCAGTCCTGGAATAATTTCTGACCAGGATGGAAGCGGCGGGCGAGCGCAAGGGAGCAAAAAAGCGCCCTCTCCCCACATTATCTCCACAAGGGGAGTGCTCGGATTCAGATATGGGCCTAGCTGCTGCTGCTCAGGACCCTAGCTCTGAATTTTTTGATGGTTTTGAACAGGACATTCCTTGTGAGGAAGACTCCAGTTCTGAGTCAGTAAATGACAGGGCGCTTGTTGGTGAACTCATTGATGCTGTGAGGGACACTCTCAAGCTGAATGCTGTGGCTGCAGAACCTCAGGCGGAGGCAGTCTCCTTTGGTTCTTTTAAGGCCAAGCCTTCTAAAAAGGTTTTTCCATATGCACCTTTCTTTGACCAGTTCATTGACCATTTGGGAAAAGCCGCAGAAGACTTTTATGGTCCCGCGGCGTTTGTCTATCAGATACCCCTTTGAAGAAGCCCTGCTTAAAAAGTGGGCTTCTCCCCCAGTGGTCGACCCTCCCGTTGCCCATTTGAACAAGGCCACCACTCTCCCGATGGAGGGGACTCCTGCATTTAAGGACCCCACTGACAGGTGGTCAGAAGTGTTGAGCAGAGCCATGTTTGCCTTGTTTGGATCCGCCTTACGGCCTGTTGTAGCAGCGGCCCGTGTGTCTCGACATGCACGGAATGGGCAAAAATGTTGCCCCAGACTGTGCAGGAGCATAATCTTCCTCCAGACACCAAATGGTGCAGGGCCTGATATATGTGTGCAACGCCACTTTGGATGCGGCCCCTTTAATATCTAGGGCCTCTGTTTCTGCGGTGGTACTGCGTCATCTTATCTGGTTGAAATGCTAGTCTGCTGACCTAGCCTCTAAGAAGCTCCTGCCGGGGGGGGCGTGGCCGGGATGTGAACAGGAGAGGACGTGTGACCACTGAGCTCCGCTCCTGCCCGAATCCTTTCTGTTTTCCAGCGCAGATTCCTCCTTCCAGCAGCCACTTACCTGACACCCTGGGGCGGAAGAAGGCATCCACCACCCCGAGGCTCTCCCAGCTGTCTCCGGGTAAGCTCCGATCATCCTCGGCGCCAGCCGACCGGTCCGCGGCCGCCATCTTGCCCACGAGGCCCCGGGATCTGACCATGTCAGCCAGCTCTCCTTCCCATCTCGATCCATCCCCATCCCAGGCCACCTCTCATGCCGAGCTCCTTGCAGCGATCAGGGAGGGTCGGGACTCGGTGATGGTCAAAATAGACCACCTAGTGGCGGATGTCAGCCTGATCCGCCATGACATGGACAAATTTAGGGCCCGGTTCACTGACGCAGAGGGCCGCATCTCCCAATTAGAGGATTCTACCAGGGCGGACTCCAGGGAACTCCATGCCTTACAGCTACAGGTCAAAACCTTACAAGACAAGTCCATTGATACTGAGAATAGGCTCAGGAGGAATAATATCCGTGTCCTAGGCCTCCCTGAGAAGGCGGAGGGCGTGAGGCCTGCTGAGTTTGCTGAGGCCTTCCTGATCTCGCTCCTGGATTTGCCTGCCATGCCTCCCACATTTGTGGTGGAAAGAGCGCACAGAGTCCCCCCTACCCCTCCGCCCCCTGGTAACCCTCCTAGACCCTTCTTGCTCCGGCTACTTAATTATAGAGACAGAGATCGGATCCTGACAGCTGCCAGGGAGAAACGAGACCTGGACTATAATGGTGCCCGTATCATGCTCTTTCCTGATTACTCCCCAGAGGTTCAACACCGCCGCCGCAACTTTACCGAGGTTAGGAAGCGCCTGAGAGATAAGGGCCTCAAGTTCAGCCTGCTTTATCCCAGCAAACTTCGCGTAATTGATAGTGACCGCACAAGATTCTTCACGGATCCGGAGGCAGCGATGTCCTGGTTGGATGGCCGGTAGATGTCTCCCCTAGCAGCAAGTATTTGACACTCCGCAAGTTGCCTACTGTTCCCCCCCATGTTCTGTACCCCTGTTTTTTGTTTTTCTTTTTATTCATGGGGTGGGATGCATCGTTTGCTTTCTCGTTTCCCCTTTATTTTTTTTCTCTCTCTCCCTTCGTTCCTGGGGGGTCATGGTTGCTATCCCCCCCCCCCTGCTGCTGAACTGCCATTGATTACTATCCGTGATTTCCGGGGGGGAAGATCCCTAGCCCTGGGTTTGATCTCCGTGGCCTCCGCTGCTCCTATGGATCAGAACATGTCTGCACTATCGAACATTGCCTGGTTTATGTTTTTTTTTTCTCTCGTATGCAGGAGTCGGTTTGCTCAGAGCTCTGAACTGGACACACACTACTTTCCTCACCAAGTTAGAGACTGCTCGCCCCCCCTCCCCTTTAGCTGGTGGCCAGTGTTGGTATCACATATCACCACTCCCTGGGACGCTGCCTAGTAGAGGAGTGAGTTCGCTGGCTCCGGCTGTGTGGGGCCCCTAGTTCGGGGCTCATTCACACCGCCTAATCTATAGGTCTTTTGGTTTTTTGTTAGGGGTCTAGACTATTCCCGCCCCCCCACATGTTTAGTGGAGGGAAGGGACATAGTAGGATAGGCACTTGGTGCCTGGGAAGTTCACGTGTTATGGTGATTTATGTGTCTGTTTTTGGTTTACTTTCTTTTTTCTGTTTTGTTTTTGTACAATGCTCAGGTGCTGTCGATGTTCTATGCAATGCAGCAGAGGTTTTGCCGCCCCTAAGGTCCTTTTGGGTGAGTGTAGCTCGCCCGCTTTGTTTTATGCCATACATGCCCAATGGCTGATGCCCCGCCGCCTTCTTTTACCATCCTTTCTTGGAATGTCAGGGGCCTTAATTCTAAGTTCAAACGTGCCCTTCTTTTCCAGTACTTAAAGTCCCTATCCCCCCAACTTATACTCCTCCAGGAAACCCACCTTGTGGGCGGCAAAATCCTGTCTTTGAAAAAACCATGGATTCAGAGGGCAGTACATGCCACGTACTCCACATATGCTAGAGGTGTCTCGATACTCATTCACAAAAATTTTCCTTGTGTGATTGAAGAGGTCCGCACTGACCCTCAGGGTAAATACGTTATATTGGTGTTCACACTATGGTCGCAAAGGTATATTGTTGTCAATGTCTACATTCCTCCCCCCTTTTCGCCAGGTCTACTCTATGCAGTACTAGAAAAGGTAACCCCATTTTGCCCGGGTAAGGTTCTGGTGATGGGCGACTTTAATGCCACTCTGTCACCAGATCTAGATAGACCCACGCCTTCCAAGAGGCACTGTCTGGACCTGTCAGCCTGGGCTCAGGCGGTGGGTCTGGAGGAGATCTGGAGGTGGAAGCACCCTGCTACACGGACGTACTCGTGTTATTCAGCATCGTACAAGACCGCATCACGGATAGATCTGGCTTTCTCCAACCCCGCACTGTTAGCGGATGTGTTGGAGGCTGCCTATCTGCCGAGCGGTCTGTCCGATCACAGCCCCTTGGCAGTGGTTCTCCGCTCCCCGGCTTCCCGGAATGCTGCATTCTGGAGGTTGGGTGCTCAGTGGGTCTCCCATCCGGATCTCTCGGAGAGTTTACCCCCCTTACTGATGGAGTTCTGGGACCACAATGCCGGGTCCTCCCCTCCGGATGTTACCTGGGATGCCTTCAAAGCTTATACTAGGGGTCAATACATATCGTCCATTGCGAGTATAAAGAGGCAGCATTCAGCTGCAACTCTGAGTTTGGAACAAAACATTACAGACCATACTGACATATATAGCAGGGACCCCACCCCAGCTCATTTTGACCTGCTTATGGCGGCTCAGAGGGACCTGCAGTTACATTTGGCAGAGGTCACGAGACTTGAGACATACAAAAGCAGACAGAGAGCATTTGAACAGGGTGATCGAAATGGCCGTCTTCTGGCCATGATGGCCCAGCACGACCAGCCTCTCACTTTGGTGTCCTCCTTACAGGTCCCGGGGGGTGGATCAGTCTCCTCCCCATCGGACATTCTGCAGACCTTCAATGACTTTTACACCAGTCTCTACTCCTCTGGCTTGCCCTCGGATTTCCAGCCAGAGATGCTGCGGTCCCTCTTGGACCCGTTGGCGCTTGGCTGGCTCTCCGACAGCGAACGAGAGACTTTGGTCCAACCTTTCACAGCGCTAGAGGTTCAAAACGCCATCCGTTCCTTTCCCCCTGGCAAGGCCCCTGGGCCGGACGGGCTCCCGATAGACTTCTACAAAGCACATTTGAACTTGCTGGCCCCCCTACTGGCACAGCTCTACACTGACTGTTTGTCTAGCGGTAGCCTACCCACCTCTATGTATCATGCCCATTTGACGTTGATTTACAAGCCCCCTAAGGATCCCACCTCGTGTGCCTCGTACAGACCCATAGCGCTCCTGAACACAGATTTAAAGATTCTGACTAAGCTTCTGGCCATTAGGTTGTATCCCACGTTGCCCTCGGTGGTAGACCCGGACCAAACGGGTTTTATGCCCAGGCGATCCACTGATGTTAATCTGCGATGCCTTTTCACTAATATACATACCCAACATATTAACAAAGGGTCCCGGGCGGTGGCATCGTTAGATGTGGAAAAGGCCTTCGACACGGTCGAATGGCCCTTCCTGTGGGAAACCCTGCGTAGAATGGGCTTTCCCTTAGTATTCATTAATTGGCTTCAGATAATTTATAAATGTCCCACCTCCTCGGTGCGTCTGGGTGGGGGGTTGTCTGTCCCATTCAGGCTTTTTAGAGGAACCAGACAGGGCTGCCCTCTCTCCCCGGCTTTATTCGCCCTAGCAATAGAACCGGTGGCTGAGGCCTTACGCACCTCGCCGCACATCAAGGGTCTCCGAGTGGGTCAGCTGGAGGAGAGGGTAGCCTTGTACGCAGACGACATGCTCCTTTTTCTCAATGATGCAGGTCCATCACTGCAAGGGGCTTTATCAGTCTTTGACACTTTTGCGACGGTCACTGGGCTCAGGGTTAACTGGTCCAAGTCCCTTCTATTCCCGATCGACAGCGAGGCTGCCTCCACCTCTTTACCCGGGACTCCCCTTCGATGGGTTGAGTCATTTAAATATTTGGGAGTTTGTGTCTCCACCAGGACTTCTGACTATGTCTCGCTGAACCTGACCCCGGTGCTCCTGGAGGCCCAATCCAGATTTAAATCTTGGAGCAACCTACCCCTCTCCGTCTGGGGGGCGTATAAACTTACTAAAAATGAAAATTATCCCTAAGCTTACATACCTATTCCGTCAATCCCCGCAATGGATCCCAAAGTCCTTCTTTCAGAAACTGAATCAAATTTTTTCTGCCTTTATCTGGGGGCCGTCAACACCTAGATACAAGCTTACGACACTGATGAGACCACGAACGCAGGGTGGCATGGCCTTTCCGGACTGCTATAAATACTTCCTCGCCGCACAGCTGGTAACTGCGGCGTGGTGGTTACAGCCGGACAAGACAAATTCATCCACGGTGCTTGAAGCCACAGTGGTAGGCTCGCTGGAAGCCCTCCAATTTCTGCTTTTTCGGGGCCCCCGAGCTCCCTATTTGTTGACCCCGTCCATGCTCACCACCCTGCGGGCGTGGAAGGCCAGCCTGGCCATTGAAAAATGTAAACCACAAGAAGTTTCCCCTAATGCTCCAATCTGGTTAAATCCCAGCTTGTCACATCTTTACAATCTCCCAGACCCTTATGCGTGGACAAAATATGGTGTAAAAACTCTATCACACATAGTAGCACATAATGTCCTACTTCCTTTTTCTGACCTTTCATCCAACTTCAATCTGCCTGATTATTACCTCTTTAGATACGGTCAGCTGTCCCATGCATTTGCAGCACAATTTCCGCGCTCCTCCTGTATCGTGGCCCAGTCGGAGCTGGAGAGAACACTGCGGTCTGACTGTGCAGAAAAGCCCACGTCACATTTGTACTCATATTTGCTGCGTGTGTCTCTCCTGCCCCTTGACAGGCTGCGGTCCAGCTGGTTGCGGGACATCCCTACTCTAGACTCAGATGATTGGGACGATGTCTGGGACCTACCTTTCAGATCCCTGGTATCCATCCGTGATAGGGTGGTACAGTACAAAATTGTACATAGGGCTTATTTCACCCCACATAGGCTCAACAAGATAGACCATGCACACTCGGCGGAGTGCTGGAGATGCGGCGCCTCCCCAGGCGACTTCTCGCACATATTCTGGCAGTGCCCCGGGATCCAACAATACTGGATCATGGTATTAGACCTAATCAATAAGGTGGCCTCGGCCTCCATTCCATTGAAGATGGAGGTGTGTCTCCTGGGAATCATTGAACCTATGGTCCCGTCCTCTGCTGGGCGTATTTTAGTAAGTCTTCTGCTCTTTTATGCTAGGAAAAATATTGCCATGCATTGGAAAAAGCCTACCCCCCCGTCAGTGTTACAGTGGAAACGCTTGGTGAACACCAGCCTTCCCCTCTATAAAGACACATATGCCAATAGGGGGTGTTTTCTGAAATATGATAAGATATGGCACGCATGGTTGGCAGAACCAGAAACTGCTGGCTGATATGTGAGGCTGGTTGAGTTTAGCTGTGATTTGAGGCCTAGCTGATCCGCACTTGCGATACTGCATAATGTGAAGCCCTGCCTGTATTGCTATAATTTATGATATTCACCTGCTTTAGGAGGATGTTGTATGCGCCTGAGTAATGTCTGTGTTTTTTTCTTTTTTCTTTTCTCTGTTTTTTGTGTATCTGTGTATTTGAAAATTATAATAAAAACAAGTTTAAAAAAAAAAAAAGAAGCTCCTGCCGGATCTACCCTTTAAGGGTGGTAGACTTTTCGGTGCTGCTCTGGATGACATCAAGGATGTCACGGGAGGTAAAAGCACTCTTCTTCTTTAGACTATCAAGGGCAAGGAGGCCCGCCGTAAACCAGGTCCTTCCTTTCCAGCAAAAAAGTATTTTTTTCGTCAGAGTCCACTGGGTAAGCCCTCCCAGACTGACAACAGTGCGGCTGGTGGACACAAGCACCCTTGGGTGCGTAAGCCAAAAAAAGCGGCTCCCAAGCCCGCCTCCGCGTGAAGTCTTGCCCCCGCCCGACTCTGGGGTGGGGGGGGGGGACGACTTTGCAGGTTCACGGATTGGTGGACCTCCCGGATCTCCGACCGGTGGGTGTGCGAGGTGGTCACCTCAGGATACAGTTCCGTTCCTGGCCCCCAGACAGATTCTTTCCCTCAAATCTCCCTCTCCTTCCTGCCCATCAGACGGCCCTCTTAGAGGCCGTACAGGATTTGATCAGGTCCGGAGTGATTGTGCCGCTACCGTCACAGGAGAGGTTTCAGGGGTTCTACTCGAATCTGTTTGTTGTCCCAAAAAAAGGACAGGGTTTGGCCAATCCTGGACCTCAAGGCCCTGAATGCCTTTGTGAAGGTGCAAAAATTCAGCATGGAATCCATTCGCACGGTGATCGCTACACTCCAGCGAGGGGATTTTCTGGCGTCCTTGGACATCGACGCCTACTTGCATGTTCCGATCTGCGCAAATCACCAAAAGTTTCTGCGCTTTGCGATCGGCGAAGTCCACTATCAATTTGTGGCTCTTCCCTTCGGCCTAGCCTCGGCACCAAGGGTGTTCACCAAGCTTTGCTGAGACAGTGAGGCATTGCTATCGTGGGCTATCTGGACAATCTTCTTCTAAGAGCAGACAATGGCTCAGAATTAGAAGAAAGTGTGACTATCGTCAGTCAGACCCTCAGGGACTTCGCGTGGCTCCTGAACATTCAGAAGTCGGTCCTGGTCCCGACTCAGCGTTTGGAGTATCTAGGTCTGAGCCTGGACTCCTTGGAGGTGAAGGTATTCCTACCCCCGGAGAAGTTACTGACACTTCGGTCTGCAGTCGGGTCCTGACGTCCCAAAAATGGTCGTCAATCCGTTTTTGCATGAGAGTCCTGGAACTCATGGTGGCCTCGTTCGAGGCCATTCTGTATGCCCAATCTCTCACACACACTCACACACGCACGCATTACAGAAAGAGATCCTGTCCACTTGGGACAAATCCCCGTTGTCCTTGGATCTTCAGAACCAGTTGGGTAACCCGGTCAGGGCGTCCCTAGCGCGGTGGATGAGGTCCCCGGCTCTTCGGTCCGGGAAGTCGTTCCTCCCCATCCAGTGGACGGTGATCACGACGGACGCCAGCTTGACAGGCTGGGGTGGAGTTTGGAGAGTCCTGTCAGCCCAAGGGCTTTGGACCCCAGACGAAGCACGTCTACCGATCAATGTCCTGGAAATACGTGCAATCAGACTGTGCCACTCCTCGTGGTCAGAGAGACTACAGGGTCGCTCCCTCAGGATCCAGTCAGACAACGCCACGGCGGTGGCATATGTCAACCATCAAGGGGGGACTCGGAGCTCAGCTGCGGCTTCCAAGGTCGCTCACATCCTAAGGTGGGCCGAAAGAAGCGTGCCGGCTCTGTCGGCCATCTACATTCCGGGCGTAGACAACTGGCAGGCGGACTATCTGAGTCGCCAGACGCTGGACCAGGGAGAGTGGTCCTTGCACCCGGAGGTTTTTCAACTTCTTTGCCGGCGGTGGGGCACGCCGGATGTGGACCTGATGGCCTCTCGACTCAATCGCAAGGTGTCGAGGTTTGTGGCCCGGTCCAGGGACCCTTGGGCGGATGCCTCATGGGGTCATTATCACCTGATATATGTTTATCCTCCGCTGCAGCTGCTCCCTTGCCTGCTGTGCAGGGTGGCGACCGAGGGGATTCCGGTGATCCTCATTGCTACCGATTGGCCTCGGCATCATTGGTACGCTGATCTGGCACGTCTCGTTGCGGACGGTGGTTGCAAATAAGGGAGAACCTTCTGTCTCAAGGTCCTATATTTCATCCTGCTTTACAGTCTCTGGCTTTAAACGACATGGCTATTGAAAGCCAGGTGCTGAGGGACCGAGGTCTCTCGGATTCGGTCATTTCGACCATGTTAAGGGCACGGAAGTCTTCCTCCAGAAAGATCTATCACCGTACCTGGAAAGCTTACATCGCCATGTGCGAAGAGCTGGATTGGCGTCCACGGACGTATTCCATCCCCAGAATCCTGCGGTTCTTGCAGCGTGGTGTGACCCAAAAGCTTGCTTTGAGTACCATTTAAGGGTCAGATTTCGGCCTTGGCCGTCTTCTTTCAGCGACCACTAGCAGGTCATTTCTTGGTTAGCACCTTTGTGCAGGGGGTTCGCCATATGCTCCCTCCGGTCAAGCCTCCTCTCCCTCCTTGGGATCTGAATTTGGTGCGCTCAGTTCTCCAGGAACCTCCCTTTGAAAATATCAGAGATATTCCCCTCTTGACCTTGTCTCAGAAGGTGGCCTTCTTAGTGGCCATTACTTCTGTTAAGACGGGTGTCTGAGTTGGCGGCCTTGTCCTGCAAGTCGCCTTATTTGGTCATCCATAAGGATAAGGTGGTGTTGCATTTGCAACCTTCCTTTTACCCAAAGGTGGTCTTGGCTTTTCATCTTAATGAGGACATTGTCCTCCCGTCCTTACCCATCGCATCCCAGAGAGTTTGCGCTTCACACGTTGGATGTGGTACGAGCCTTGCCGGTGTACCTGTCTGCTACTGCTTCCATTCGGAAGTCTGACTCACTGTTTGTGTCTGTCTCTGGTCCAAAACAGGGCCAAGCGGTTTCGTCTGCCACCATTTCTAGGTGGATCAGGCAGACCGTCATACAGGCCTATGCCCTCAAGGGGCGGGCACCCCCCTTGCCAGGGCAATTGGTGCTTCCTGGGCTTTCCGACATCAAGCGTCGGTTGCACAAGTATGCAAGGCGGCGACCTGGTCGTCCGTTCATACCTTTTCTAAATTCTTAAGGTTGCTGTGGCTGCATCTTCGGATGCTTCCTTCGGCCGCAAGGTGTTGCAATCGGCTGTTTAAAGTTGCATCTCCTCCGTTGAGGAGCTCTGCTTTGTTTGGAGCAAAGTTTTTTTTTTTTTCCATTTATACTGCTCCCATCCCTCTTGACACTGCTTTGGGACATCCCACGGGTAAAGTGTTAAAAGAGGCTGTGTCAGTCCATGGACGATAAGAGAAAATAGGATTTTTGTACTCACCGTAAAATACGTTTCTCTGACATCCATGGACTGACACAGCACCCACCCTTCTTTTCAAGGTTTGTACTGCTTTGTTATGAACTGAGGTCTGCTGACTGCAGTGGGAGGGTTATGTCCAGAGGGACCGCCCCCCTGGGCGGGGCTGTTCAGCTCTGGCTTTTTAGAATGTATAACATTTCACATTCTGCCTAGGTCTTCTCCTGCAAGCTGGGATATAACCTCACGCGTAAAGTGTTCAAGAAGCTGTGTCAGTCCATGGACGTCAGAGAAACTGATTTTACGGTGAGTACAAAAATTCTATTTTTAGTCCACTTTTGATGGGATCTGGAAGTGCCACACCCATCGCCTGACTTACCATAGTTTATTTTTAAGTTTAATAGTCCCATATAATTCTACTTTTCATTAAATTGGGCAACAAAATTTGTGGTCTTGCTAGTGAGAAGAGCATATCGTCTGCATATGCTGATACATTTTATTCCTTTCCCCCCCACATCAATCCCCGCAATATCCGGGTTCTGTCGGATCTTATTTAAGAGTGGTTCTAATGTTAAGGCAAATAAAAGGGGAGACAGTGGGCAGCCCTGCCGGGTTCCATTTGTGATAGTAAAGGGCCTGGAATAAATCCCATAAACTTTTACCAGTGCACGAGGACCTGTATATACTCCTGCTATCCATTGGATCATCCGCTCCCCTAAACCCATCTGTTTTAAGACCTCCAGCATAAATTTCCAGTTTACTCTGTCGAATGCTTTTTCTGCATCCGTGTTTAAAAAAAACACTCGGTATCTTCTTAGGATTTACCTTATGGATCAGGTTTAATACTTTTATAGTGCTGTCTTTTGCCTCTCGTCAGAATAAATCCTACCTGGTCAGGATGTACCATTTCTGAGAGATGAGTTTGTATACGGAATGCTAAAATCTTTATCAGGATTTTTATATCCAAATTTAACAAAGATATTGGTCTATAGCTACTACAGCTCGCTGGATCCTTCCACTCTTTTGGAATGACTGTGATATGCGCTGTTACAGTCTCCAACGGTAGCACCACTGTTTGTCCAACTTTATTAAACACCTTAGTCATATATGGCCCCAGATCTGTAATAAAACTATTGTATGGTTAAGCCATCCGGGCCTGGTGTTTTACCATGTTTTATTGTTTTCATTATTGTTTGCACCTCCTCTACAGTAATTGGCCTCTCTACTTCCCTTCGAACTGGCGATGGTAATCTAGACCAGCGTTTCTCAACTCCAGTCCTCAAGGCGCCCCAACAGGTCATGTTTTCAGGATTTCAATTATTTTGCACAGGTGATTTGATCAGTTTCACTGCCTTAGTAATTACCACAGCTGTTTTATCTGAGGAAAATCCTGAAAACATGACCTGTTGGGGTGCCTTGAGGACTGGAGTTGAGAAACACTGATCTAGACAGTCGTGAGGAGGACATGTATTTCTCAAGGGACAGAGGGGAAACCGATGTCTCTGGCAAATTATATGACGAATACTATTCCTTAAAATTCTTGCGCGTTTTCTTTTGGAAGTGAGCGCTTTTGGTCTGCTTTTGTTTTAATCATTGGTATATATGACCGTGTCTGTTTTTTTGCTAATATTTTACCACATTTGTCTCCCGAGTCACTCTATCCTCCTCCCGTACTGTAGAGTCGCTTCGGCCTTATATCGAAGGAGGTCAGCTATTTGTCTTCTCAAATGTGCTAATTCTATGCCTACATTGATTTCTGTTCTTTTTCTGTGTTGTGTCTCGAGTTCCTGTAACTTTTCTAATAAATCTTTTATTTGTTCCTCTCTAGCCTTTTTCACTCGGGATCCATGTGTGATTAAAATACCTCACATTACTGCTTTATGGGCCTCCCATACTATACCCGGGTCACTCTCTTCGTTCTAATTTATCTGGAAATACCACTTAATTTCATTTATCAGGTCTTCTGTTATATGGGGGATCTGTAATAAACTTTCATTCAAGCGCCATCTCCAATCTGTTGGTTGGGTCCCCCACTTTAAAGTCAACACCATCGTAACTGGTGCGTGGTCTGTCCATGTTATATTTCCTATTGATATATCTTGTACCGACTGAAGTAATTGATGGGGTAGCAGAAAAAGATCTATTCAAGAGTATTTTTGGTGAGGATTCAAAAAGTGAGTATAGTCCCTCTCCTCTGGATGCATAATACGCTACCCATCTACCAATTGAAGTTCATGTAATTTCTGCAAGATACGTCTTCTAGTTCCACTGGATACCGATGAGGTCCCCCCGGATGTATCTACTTTTGGGTCTAGGGGGATATTTAAATCTCCTCCGCATATCAACTTTCCCTTCTCGAAACTGCTGAGCAGCGTGTGAACTCCCTGCTAGGTATGTGAGAGCAGGGGATGCAGACTGGAAAACTCTCAGAAAAGCAGTGTGAAAGACCTTGAAAACCTTGATAAGGACATCAGCTTCATTACACCTTAACTACAATCTGTGGGTCTTGTGCATTACCCCTCGGGGGGGGGGGGGGTTAAGGCTCGGTTTGGGTGGTGAGTGATAAAAAAAAAACTTTCCTGCAGTCTGATTAAACTGGATGTAAATACTGTCAGATTGCACTATATTATAGCTGTCTGACCGCAGAGATTGTGGAGCAGGATAACCAGGCTTCTCTACCCTGAGTAAAAGGATTGACAATCACAGCAAAAATTTGCTATATATACCAGCTTCGGAAGACCCTGAAATACCTTTGCACACTGTTTTAAAAATCAACTTAAACTGCTGTAGATGTGTGAGCAGGAGAATCAGTGATTAGTGATTCATATGAACACTGGTGCGTTTGTATAACTGGGAACGCAACAGCGGTGAACTGTGTGTTTGCAGGCCAGAACTGTGATCTGTGGCCAGCGGTCTCTATACTCACTGCCAATGCCAGATTTATATGAACATTTGTGCATCTGCATAACTAAAAACTGAACAGCGGTGAGCTGTATGTTTGTAGATCAGATCTGTGTCCAGCGGTCCTTATATTTGCCGTCAGAGCCAGATGTTAATGAACACTTGTGCGTTTATATAATTAAGAACTGAACTGTGGTGCTGTCAGAAAGTGCAAGCCTAGCCCAGTTCTCTACCCCCTCAAAGCTGTTTGCTTGGCTAAATAACAGGACATAAGTGGAGGGAGGGAGGGCTCTTTAAGGGAGAAAAGTGGGGAAAAAAAAAAAAAGAGAAAAAACTTATCCAGGGCCAGGTTTGTTTGCCTAAATGCTATAGCACACCAGTGCACACTTAAGAATTGAACTTTAAAAGTGGCAACTGCAGATTTTTTTTTTTTTTTTGCTGGACTGTACTTTTTGGCTTACCTTTTGTTAACTCCCCCCCCCCCCCCCTCTTGCCTCCTTACTCTCCAAAGCTGGTGTAGAGAGGGGAAAGCATTGTACCATGTATGAATCTGGATTAAAGTCACTCCCATTATTATGTCTAAAAAGCATGAAGGATCCTTAGTTACACGCTCCGCAAAGAGTCAGGCAACAGCGTCTGCAATAGCAGCAGCAGCAAAACTTGAGCGCTTTGCCCGAACTTCACTGTCCCCAGCAAAGGGGATCCAACAGCAGCCAGCACAAGCAGGATCCCCCAATGGATAGGAAAAGCCAGGGCAAGGGTCAGGTACAGGCAAATTTAGTAAACCAAGCAGCAACACCTAGCGTAAAAACTGGGAGTGCCGAAGGGGCAGGGAGAGGAAAAATCAATACGGTAATTTCTACAACAGCTCCCGCTAAGCCAGCCGAGGCGAGTATGGAGAGTGGACATTCAGGAAGGGAGGCAGAGCCTACATTAAGGGACCTTTTGAATGCCATAAATGCATGCAAGGACTCAATAACTGCCTTTGACATCCAACTGAAAGGAATAAAGGAGGAAATACACAATGGGGGATAAATTAAGTAGGACAGTGGAAAGAACTACTATCCTAGAGGATAGACTAAGTACAATGGAGGATGTCTTATTTCCACTCAAACAGGAAGTTATGGGGTTGAAGAAACAAATGGACATGCAGGGGGATAAGATCAACGAATTGGAAAACAGGAATAGAAGAAGTAACATCAGAGTGATAGGCATGCCAGAACAGAGCGAGGGAAGTGACCCTATAGCATTCTTGGAGGGATGGTTCAAAGAGACCTTTGGGGCTACTTCTTTTACACCATTTTTTGGGATTGAGCGCGCCCATCGGGTCCCCTTTAAACCTCGTCAGGCAAGCGGATACCCTAGACCAATACTCGTAAAAATTTTCAATTTTAGCGATAAAGCGACCCTGCTTCGGAAGGCCAGAGAAAAGGGGGATATCAAATATAAGGGGGTTAAAATCTCACTTTATCAGGATTTCTCGCCAGACCTACAGAGGCGCAGAGCGGCTTTTATTCCAATTAAGCGTACCCTCCAGCAATATAAAATTGTCTATGCCTTGCTTTACCCTGCCCGTCTGCGAGTGACAGCGATGGGAGGCACACATTTTTTTGATTCCCTGACAAGCGTGGAGAAGTGGTTGGAGGACAATAAAAAAAAGACCTATAGCACTTATGGCAGCATGAGACAAATGACAAGTGAAAAATGGAGGAAAGGATTTTTGCATTTATGAACCCCTAAATATATATATATATTTTTTTTCTTCTTCTTCACATCTAAAAAACACTGTGATAAACAGAAAAGCACCTTAATTGAAATAATTGGTTTATAATATATGGGGAAGATTTGATTTGACAAACATAACACAAGGTGGAGAGAAAATAGAGAGAAACTTAAAAATACTTTAAATAGCACTTCAAAAACACGAGGGAAAGCGACATGGTGTGATCACTAAAGGAGGGGGGGTGGGAGGGGGGAGGTGGACATCTATAAGGGTATAGATGTACGCTGAGTGGGTGAGGAGAGGGGATGTGTGTAGAGTGGAGGTCACTGGTACAGCCCCTAGGGTAGGCCCAGCTGGGCAAAGGGGGAGAGGGTGGGAAGTAAAGGGGGGTAGGGGGGGGGAGAGGTGGGATAGGGGAGGGGGAAGGAATAGGGGGAAGCAGGATAAGGGAGGGGAGGGGAGACACATTACAATCAAAAATCAGGAGATACGATTTTGAAAATGATTCACAACTACAAACACAAGCATGGACATAGTGTTTTTATACCATCTAGTGTGTTTGAAAAACTTATATTTGTAAGCTTTTGGGTAACACTGCCAATATTAGGTTAATTTTATATAGGTATATATATTCTGGGTTTGATGGTAATTTATTTAGAGGAGCATTTTTTTTATTTGCACAAGTACTACCTCGTTTTTCTCAATGGCCAACGTAAATAAAATGGGCATATTACTTATGACATGGAATGTTAGGGGGTTGGGGGATAAGGTCAAGAGAGATGCAATGTTTAAATACTTCGGTTGCGTTCACGAAAATACCCGACGCAATATCATTCCATGTACTCCTCTTACTCCAGGGGAGTCAGTATTCTGGCGTCTGTTAATGTCCCCTTTGAATGCATTCAGCAACAGGTGGACAGAGAGGGCAGATACGTCTTTTTGCTGTGTAAGCTTAACAGGTTACTATGTATTGTTGCTGCGATTTATATTCCTCCGCCATTTTCGGAGGCACCTCTTAGAAAGCTGGCACAACTTATGGCATTATTCCCAGAGGTCCTGGTGCTAGCGTTGGGGGATTATAATAATACCCTAGATCCAGGACTGGATAGAATGCAACTGGTTTCTAGAGGGGCAAGGTCCACAGTCGGTAGGACAGCCTTTGCCTCCTTGCTCTCTGAATTGGGACTACACGATGTCTGGCGGGAGAGACATGATGGGGAGAGATGCTATTCGTGCCATTCTGCTTCACATGGTGGACTCTCCCGGATCGACATGGGTCTAGGAAACAAGGTTTTAATGCAGAGGGTAAGGGACTCCGCCTATGAGCCAAGATTATTGTCAGATCACTCTACATTTTGGGTACAGCTAGATATTACTGCTACATCGGGCCGCCCATTGTGGAAAGTGAACCCTTTTTGGCTGACCCTGTTCCCGTCCCCAGATGAGACCGTGGGGGCATTGCAGGAATTATTATATTTTAACAGGGGATCGGCTAGTGCAGCGGTTGTATGGGACTCACTTAAAGCTTTCTTGAGGGGACGTCTCAGAGAAATTACAGGTATTAAAAAAGGCTCGAGGAAATGGGAGAACAAAGTAAGAGATGAAATGAAAGCTAGAGAACAGGCACTGGTAGCAGACCCCTCCCAAGCTAATCATGACTCCTGGAATGAGGCGCAATCTTTATACAACTCTGTTTTGTTAACAGCAGCAGAGAAGAGGAGATATTTCCATCAGCAGAGTTATTTTGAGGAAGGGGAAAAAACGGGTAATCTTCTTGCCTTGGTGGCTAGGGAACAGCGGGACTCTTCTGGCATACAGGCTATAAGAGTGGGGTCTGGGTAAACACACACTCTTGGCTCTGAAATCTTAGATGACTTCCATCAGTTTTATAGGGATTTATATTCCTCTAAAACTAATTATACGGAGTCAGAACTGGCCCGGTTTCTGCAAACTTGCCCGTTCCCCCAACTGTCAGAGGTAGATAGGGAGATGTTAAACCTCCCTATTACATTGACAGAATTGAAAGATTCCCTAGATGAAGCCCCGCACCATAAGTCCCCAGGCTCGGAGGGATTACCGGCGGAGGTGTACTCCCAGTATGGAGAGATTCTTCTTCCACCCTTACTGGAGGCCATATCAGAGGCAGCGGAGACAGGTAACCTGCCAGAAAGTATGCAAGAAGCTATAATAATAGTACTTCCCAAGCCAGGCAAAGACAAGCTCCAGCTAGACTCTTATCGCCCGATCTCTTTATTGAATACGGATGTCAAGCTTTTGGCTAGAGTTCTGGCTACGAGACTATCCAAGGTGATTGATAAGCTGATCCATAGAGATCAATCTGGATTTATACCAACACGTTCAACGGCAGATAATATACGACGGTTGTACTTAAATTTACGGTGGATAACCCGGGGGGTAGGGCCATTCTGTCGCTGGATGCTGCTAAAGCATTCGATAGTGTGGAGTGGCCCTACCTCCTGGAAATCCTGACAAGATTTGGATTGGGGAAGAAATTCATAACATGGGTGAAGGTGCTTTACCCCAAACCGAGAGCCAGACTCTGTATCAATAACAATCTTTCTTCCTCATTTGAGGTACATAGAGGTACCAGGCAGGGATATCCGTTATCCCCACTGCTGTTTGCTTTGGCGGTCGAACCCCTGGCTATCTTGATTCGTACTGCGTCGGAGGTGGTCGGATTTCGTAGGGGTCAAAGGGAGGAAAAAATCTCCTTATATGCGGATGATGCACTTATTTATCTGGGGGAGACGGCCGCATCGTTGCAAACAGTGCTGGGTATCATAGGAGATTTCGGAGGTTTTTCAGGTTTCACTATAAACCTGAAACCTGGACCCTTTGGTGTTCACTATAAACTGGTCTAAATCAACAATAATGCCCATAGATCCGTTGACAGAACCACTACCAGCTGGTGCGGAGCAGACCGCCATAACCAAGAACTTTAAATATTTGGGGGTAGTGGTATCCCCGGATCCAGCGGAATATCTTCAGCTGAATCTGGGCCCACTACTGGAAAGACAGAGAGGGAAATGCAATAGCTGGTGCAAGCTCCCTCTGTCAGTGGTGGGATGGGTAAATTTAATAAAAATGGTATGGGCCCCACGGTTATTATATGTTTTTCACAACTCCCCTATGTGGATCCCAAATAAATGGTTCAAACGAATAGATACCCTGATGCGGGATTTGATATGGAAAAAAAAGATAGCCAGGATAAGCTTAACCACCCTGCAATATAGTAAGGACAGGGGGGATTGGCAGTACCCCACCCCAAAATGTATTTTTTGGCCTCACAGTTCCAGCAGTTGGCGGGATAGGGCAGGGAAGAAAAAGAGGATTCTACAAGTATCCTGGTGACTACGGTGGCTCCTACACTAAAGGCAGCATCTCATTTGGAGATGGACTTGCCTAGTATACCACACTCTGCACCTACAGGTATTCTCCTTAAAAAGGTCTGGGGGGAGATCCAGAAGGCTTTGAGGTTAAGGGGCCCACTGCCCTTTACCCCGATATGGCAAAACCCTAGATACCCAGAGTTACAGGACCTAGAGGGCTTTATCTCCTGGAAAGAGAGAGGGATTTGTTTTTTTTCGCAACTGTACGAGGGAGAAGTGTTAAAAACATACGAACAGATGTGCCAGGAATTCCAGTTAGCCCCAAGGGACTTTTATCAATATCTTCAGCTTCGGCATGCTCTGCAGGCACAGCAAATGACACAATCCTTAGTAATATCATCGTCACGTCTGCTGATGGAGGTCCTCCAGGCGGATACCCGGAGAGGACTAATATCAAAAACATATGCGGAATTACTATCCTCAATACAGGACTATGCCTCCCTTAGATGTCGTAGTAAATGGGCAGAAGACATCGGAGATATAAATGGGGACCAGTGGGATATGGCGTTGGACTCTATTCCGGCGGTATCTGTATCAGCGTCCCACAAATTATCACAATTATTTATTCTGCATAGGGCCTATAGAACACCAGTACAGCTTTACAAGTGGGGAGGAAGGGACTCTCCCTTGTGCCCAAAGTGCAAAGTACAGCAAGGGGACTTTATACATCTAATTTGGAGGTGCCCAAAACTCCACAGATACTGGGAGGAGGTTTCCCAGAACACCACAAGAGTGGCCCAGGTACCTATACCCTTGGACCCTTTGGTGTACCTGCTTGGGGCGATTGAAGCTGAAAAGTTTCCACAAGGAAGGTACTATATGATAATAAGACTGATGTACCTGGCTAGAAAGCTAATAGCGCGATACTGGATGGCAGAGACGGTTCCCACAGGGAAGCAGTGGATTGCGTATGTCAATTCCTTGCTTTTCAGAGAACGGCTCGCCTATAGACGTAGAAAGGCAGTGGATAAATTCAATCTTATATGGCAACCATGGCTGGAGGATCCTAGCCTTGTGTCATTACAACTGGTAAAGGATAGGCTCCTGATGTAGAAACCTATGGGGCGGTTGGGGGGGAATTATAAGTTAAATGCGCTAATGCAGGGGTCTCAAAGTACCGGCCCGCGGACCGGTTATAAATGGCCCGCAGGCAGCGCGGGGGTGCAGCGGAAGGGGGGGGGGCGCAAATTGGCAGTGTTCTACTACCAGGCATGTACTGGCCGGAGATCCGCAGCAATTTACCTGTCAATCGCCTACTGCTGGCGCCTGACGGGTAGATCGAGATGCATGCAGAGTAGCGCAGGAAGCGTCTGTCATAAGTTCACTTCTCTCTCACGTCACGCTGTTGCTCCCCGGCGGCCCCTCCTCTCTTCGTCCATCCCCATTTGCTTGTGACATCATCTGGGATGGACGAACAGAGGAGGGGCCGCCGGGGAGCAACAGCGTGACATGAGAGAGAAGTAAAAACTTATGACAGACGCTTCCTGCGCTACTCTGCATTTGAAGAAAACGACAACAAGTAAATGCTGAACTGTGCCCCATGTACCCTGATGTGCCCCATGTACCCTGATTGTGCCCTGAATGTGCCCCATGTACCCTGATTGTGCCCTGATGTGCCCCATGTACCCTGATTGTGCCCCATGTACCCTGAATGTGCCCCATGTACCCTGATTGTGCCCTGATGTGCCCCATGTACCCTGATTGTGCCCTGATGTGCTGGGCTCTGTGCCCTAATGGTGAGTGGTCAGTGTGCAGTGTAGTGGTCAGTGTGCAGTGTAATGTGAAGTGTAGTGGTCCGTGTGCAGTGTAGTGGTCAGTGTGCAGTGGTCAGTGTGCAGTGGTCAGTGTGCAGTGGTCAGTGTAGTGGTCAGTGTGCAGTGTAGTGGTCAGTGTGCAGTGTAGTGGTCAGTGTGCAGTGGTCAGTGTGCAGTGGTCAGTGTGCAGTGGTCAGTGTGCAGTGGTCAGTGTGCAGTGGTCAGTGTGCAGTGGTCAGTGTGCAGTGTAGTGGTCAGTGTGCAGTGTAGTGGTCCGTGTGCAGTGTAGTGGTCAGTGTGCAGTGGTCAGTGTGCAGTGGTCAGTGTGCAGTGGTCAGTGTGCAGTGTGCAGTGGTCAGTGTGCAGTGGTCAGTGTGCAGTGGTCAGTGTGCAGTGGTCAGTGTGCAGTGGTCAGTGTGCAGTGGTCAGTGTGCAGTGTAGTGGTCAGTGTGCAGTGTAGTGGTCAGTGTGCAGTGTAGTGGTCAGTGTGCAGTGTAGTGGTCAGTGTGCAGTGTAGTGGTCAGTGTGCAGTGTAGTGGTCAGTGTAGTGGTCAGTGTGCAGTGTAGTGGTCAGTGTGCAGTGTAGTGGTCAGTGTGTATTGTTCAGTGTGCAGTGTAGAGGTCAGTGTGTAGTGGTCAGTGTGCAGTGTAGAGGTCAGTGTGTAGTGTAGTGGTCAGGTTTAATAATGCGTTTGCTGACACCAGTGCTGGGGGTTAATAGTGCGTCTGCTGACACCAGTGCTGCTGTTTTTGAAGTTTGAATGTTTGCATGCGGTCCCCCATGGGATATGAAAACTTGTCTTGTGGCCCTCAGGTAATTTGAGTTTGAGACCCCTGCGCTAATGACAATGCATTCGATTTGGGAGAGCTTGCGAACAGGAGAAAAGACCCAGGTTGTTAAGATTCAGAGGGTTGGGCGGGGGGGGGGGGAGTAAAAGGGAAAAATTAAAATGTCACTGTTGTACTGTAAATTGATGCGGATTTTTTATTTTTTTTTGTATGGACAGGAATTTTAATATGCTTTTGTTTATATATCAATGTGTAAGACTAAATGCACAAATCACATGTATTGATTGAGCAAATGAAAAATAAAAGGATTTAAAAAAAAAAAAAAACTTTCCCTCCCTAAAATCCGTCAATTTTGAAAGTACTTTAGCCATAAAATTATCTTGGTGTACGTTTGGTACATACATAGTGGCTAGAGTTACCTTTTCCCCGCCTATAGCACCTTTAAGAAAAATATATCTTCCCCCAGGGTCCAAACATTTATCTGTGAGTGTCCATTGTATTCTATTTGAAATTAGAAACACTACTCCCTTAGTTTTAGCTTCTTGATTCGAAGCTTGATATACGTTTGAGAAATATCTATTTTGGAGATAGGGGAAGATACCTTTCTTAAAAGCGAGTCTCCTGTATAAATCCTACAACGGTCTTTAAGTGTTTTAACTCATTCAATAGCATCTTACGCTTTTCGGGGATATTAAGCCCCCTAGCATTTAGTGACGTAATCCGTATAGTGTTCATCATCCAACCCAGAAGCTAACACAGAGGTCCACAAAAAAAAAAAGGGAGGGGGAAAAAAAAAAGTGGTCAAGGGTCTAGGGACTATTAAACGGCTCCAACTTAGGAATTCTATTTTCCCATAGATGCTGAAGTTGGGGGTATTGGTCTATAATGGTATAAGTGGCTGAGCTCCCCCCCACCCCTCCAGTTCATCCTTACCTTAGTTAACCCTCTAGTACAGCCCCATTCTACTCCTCTGTTTTTGTCACCTCACCTATCTTTTAACAGTTCATTCTCCCATCCATTTCCAGGGTATAAATCTAATCCTACATCTTAAATTGGGTATATCTATCCGCCCTCTTAGTCTCTAATATTTTTATACCACAGAGACTTTTATACACATCTTTCCCCCTACCCATATCCAGATGATTTTTTTTCTATAATATAAAGCTCTTATTACTTCACCTGGCGCTGTCTCTCCTCCTAGGTAATAACATCTTACCCATTCGTCTAATTTCCTCTGAATTTTACTAGACTTCCTTGTTCTACTCATCTTTCTTTAATTCTATACAATATATTATCTTCATATATTATCCATACACATTATGTCCATCCTATCTCATGAAAACATCATATTATATATCATATGACCAATTATTACTTTATTTTTCCAAATAATACCACCCTTCCATATTCCACGTCTCACCTTAATAAAGGGAGATACCTCTTATAATATCTCATTTCATTCCCTTCCCCACCCGCTCTCCATGAAAAATATAAAAAAAAAAAAGGTAACAATTCCCTACCCATTCGCTCGCCCACCCACCCCCCCTCCTCCTCCTCCTCCTCACATCTCCAGTCCCCTCCAGAGACATTTCTCTTGGATCCTTCTGTATTTAACTCAAATTTCTCAATTTGAATTTCTGAATACATGCCTTCTCTGCATCTCCTGCACCTCTAATGTGACCCTCTCCTCCCTTTGTGTATTTTTATTTTTATTCTAATCCTTATAGTCCCTTCCCCCTCTTCCTCCTTATCCCCCCCCTGCCACCCTCTTTTATTCTCCACAAAATTATATTTACTGGTGTGTTATACTAATGTGTTATTTAGTATTTATATTTTATGTGTCCGTGAATAATTAACATGTAATAGTGCTATGTCCCCCTCCTCCACCCGCCTCTTTCTGTTCCCCCTTTTCAATTATTCCCACCCGTCCCCCTCCCCCCCATCCAGAAAAATTAATCTAATTGTGAACAAAAAAACCATGGTGACTTACCCCCTTGTGCAAAAACCACATTTCATTTGCATGTATTCATTCCAAAGTCAAGCTTCAGTTTTAGGGCTGAAACAACTAATCGATTAATTTCATAATCGATTAGTTGTCGATTAATCGATTACTATTTTTATAATCGATTAATCGGCCAGTAACATAATGGGGTTAAAAAAAAATAAACTAAAATTAGCCCTTTATAGTACAAAAAGAGCAAATAAATCGCTATTACTTTCACTGTTCCACAGTTAAAAAAAATGAACCCCTTACAGTAGCGATTATTGGCTCTTTTTGTACTATAAAGGGCTAATTTTAGTTTTTTAACCCCATTATTTTACCAAGGCCCCTATCACACTTGGGCGGTTTGCAGGCGCTATTGCACTAAAAATAGCACCTGCAAACTGACCCTAAGCAGCGGCTGCTGTTTCTCCAGTGTGAAAGCCCGAGGCTATACCGCCGGCAATGCGCCTCTGCAGAGGCGCTTTGCGTGGTTTTTAACCATTTTTTGGCCGCTAGCGGGGGGATAAAACCGCACCGCTAGCGGCCGAATACCGCCGCAATTCCGAAGGTAAAGTACCGCTAAAAAGAGCGGCTCTTTACCGCCACCGCACCTTCCGCCCCAGTGTGAAAGGGGCCTAAACGTCTTAGGCCTGGTTCACACCTATGCGTTTTTGCAGAAACGCACTACAGTTCATTTACGTGGTTTCCTATGGGACACGTTCACATCTATGCTTTTTTTCAGCTGCTGCGTTATTTGGAAAGGGTAAAGGACTTTTTTCAAACGCAAAACTGTGCTTTTTTTGGTTCAATATACTTCAATGGAGAAGCTGCAGAAAAGCATGTAATGCGTTTTTGCAGCGATTTGTGTTTTTTAATCTGCCCAACAAATTGGCCCAAAAAAAGCATAACAAAACGCAAACGCACAAATCGCAGCAAAATCACGTGCACAAAAATCAAAACGCACAGCAAAACACAATGCAGAAACAGATCAAAAGCAAACTGCATAGGTGTGTACTGAGCCTTATGTTGGCCACACGGATACATTTTCAGACGAGAATATTAATACGAAAAATCGTTGTACATTCGCTGAATGAAAGAATGTTTGAAATTTTCACTTGCTTTTAACATTGTTTTAAAATGAAAATTCCTTTGACCAAGAAGTTTTCTATTTCTAATAATTATATCTGATATTTACCAGATTCACCCTCTAATAGTAGATACAGTATATCTAATCTGTCAGTTATTCTCAGAGTGGATTAGAGATTTTGCTCCCCAACCATAGAAAAAGGGATTTTTATAACAGCTTACCTGTAAAATCCTTTTCTTGGAGTACATCACGGGACACAGAGCGACTTGGTCATTACTAATGGGTTATATAGTTTACCTTCAGGTGCTGGCACTGGCAACTTCCAAACCGGAAGTACCCTCCCCTATATAAGCCCCTCCCATCCGGGAGCACCTCAGTTTTGTAGCAAAGCAATAAGTGTCCCAAAAAGAGGGGTGGGAGCTCTGTGTCCCGTGATGTACTCCAAGAAAAGGATTTTACAGGTAAGCTGTTATAAAAATCCCTTTTTCTTTTTCGTACATCACGGGACACAGAGCGACTTAGTCATTACTAATGGGACGTCCCAAAGCAATGCCAAATGAGGGGAGGGATACACTATACATAAGCTGGGCGCCATCAGGCATGAGGCTCTTTTGCGGCCTGCAACACACTGCGCCCAAAGGCGACATCCTCCTGACTTCTGACGTCTACCTGGTAGAATCTAGTAAACGTGTGTACTAAGGACCATGTTGTGGCCTTACAGACTTGAGCCAGGGAGGCTTGGTGATGCACTGCCCATGAAGTTCCAACTGCTCTTGTGGAGTGCGCCCTAACTTTGAACGGAGGCGGTCTCCTTTTCAAGCCATAGGCTTGTATTATGACCTGTCGAATCCACTTGGCTAAAGTAGATTTTTGATGCTGCCTGACCCTTTCTGGGGCCTTCCGGCAGAACAAACAAAGTATCCGTTCTACGAATCTGAGCAGTGGCTTTAAGATAAGCTTTAACTGCTCTTACTACATCCAAAGAATGCAATAACTTTTCCTCTACCGAACTAGGTTTGGGGAAAAAGGAAGGAAGAACCACATCTTGGTTCAAATGGAACCTCGATACCACCTTAGGAAGAAGGCTGGATGAGGACGTAATACTACTCTGTCCTTATGGACAACCAGATATGGCTCCTTACAGGACAAGGCGGCTAATTCTGATACTCTTTTAGCCGAACAAATGGCTACTAAGAAAATCAATTTCCTGGTGAAAAGAACCAAGGAAATGTGCCGCAATGGTTCAAATGGTTGTTTCTGTAGAACCGACAGAACCAGGTTTAAGTCCCATGGACATATGGGAATACTAACCGGAGGGCTAATACACATCACTCCTTGTATGAAAGCTTTGACTAATGAATGCAAAGCCAAGGGCCTTTGAAAAAATATTGACAAGGCCGTCTGACCCTTGATAGTACTCAAGGCAAGCTTCCTATGTACAGCCCACTGTAGGAAGTCCAGAATCCTACCTATTACGTACTTACGTGGATGCCATTTCTTGGCCTCACACCACGTGATGTACGCCTTCTAGATCCTATAATAGATCTGCCTGGATACCGGCTTCCTGGCATTGATCATGGTAGATACCACAGGATTAGAGAGCCCTCTCTTTTTTAGAATGTGGGCTTCAATAGCCAGGCCGTCAAACCTAGGGCTGGTAAGGAAGGGTAGTATATCGGTCCTTGCGAAAGCAGGTCCGGACGATGTGGGAGGGTCCAAGGACTTCCCACTGACATTTTTACAATCTCCGCGTACCATGCCCTTCGGGGCCACGCTGGAGGCACCAGAATCACTGGTTTCTTTTCTACCCTGATTCTGCGGATTAATCGCGGTGGGAATGCATATATCAGCTTGAACTGATCCCAAGGGAACACGAGGGCATCCGAACCGCAAGCTAGGGGATCCTTTGTGCGAGACACAAATCTGTCCACCTTTGCGTTGAATCTGGATGCTAGCAGATCTACATCCGGTGTACCCCACCGCTGGCATATTGCCTGGAAAACCTCGGGGTGAAGAGACCATTCCCCCGGGCATAATTGCTGGCGACTTAAGTCCGCTCTCCTCCAATTTTCCACTCCTGGGATGAAAACCGCGGATATGGCTGTGACATATCTTTCTGCCCATTCCAGGATGCAATTCGCTTCCCTCTGGGCTGCACGACTCCTGGTGCCACCCTGGTGATTGATATATGCCACTGCTGTGGCATTGTCTGATTGAATTCTGACAGGTGACCCTTGGAGTTTGGATGTCCATGCTACTAGGGCATACCGGGCTGCTCGTATCTCTAAGAGATTGGTGGGCAGGGCCTTCTCTGCTTCTGACCACTTGCCCTGGAGAGACCATTGCTCCAGTACTGCCCCCCAGCCTATGAGGCTGGCATCTGTAGTGACCACCTTCCAAGAAACCGGACTGAAGGGTTTCCCTTTTTCCAGATTCTGGGGCACCAACCACCAATGGAGGCTCTTGCGAACGGAAGGGGACAGGGACATTGGTAAGTCTAAAGCCTGAACTTTTTTGTTCCAGGCTGACAGTATGGCCCTCTGCAAGTTCCTTGAATGGAATTGACCGTAGGGTACTGCTTCGAATGAAGCCACCATTTTTCCCAGCAGCCTCATGCACAGGTGTATGGATGGGTTTTCTTTTTTGTACCCACTAAGTGGGTCAAATCTTTCAAAGACGACACCTTCTCTGGAGGTAAGAAAATCTTTCTCTGATTTGAATCCAGTCTTAGCCCCCAAGTATTCCAGACTTTTGACTGGTTTTAGGGCTGACTTGTCTCGGTTGATAATGCAACCGTGAGATTCCAGATACTTGATTATCTTGTGAACGACCACTTCTAGTTTTTTTCACTGAGTGGTCTATCAGCAACAAGTCGTCTAGATATGCCATTATCGTTACACCTTGTGTTCCTAGTTGGGCCAATCTTAGGGCCAGAATTTTTGTGAACACTCGTGGTGCTGTGGCCAGACCGAAAGGTAAGGCTCTGAACTAAAAATGGCGCCCTTCTACTGAAAAACGTAGAAATTTCTGGTGGGCCGGACAGATGGGAATATGCAAATAAGCATCCCTTATGTCGATCGAGGCTAACCATTCCTGCCCTTGTAGGGCGGCGGCCACCGATCGGATCGACTCCATCCGAAAAAGTCCTGATATGTAGGAACTTGTTTAGCCCTTTTATATTTAATATGGGCCTCACGTCCCCATTTGGTTTGGGGACTGTGACAAGGTTCGAGTAAAACCCGAACCCGCTTTCTTCCAAGGGAACCTTCATGATTACCCTTGGAGCAATAGTTGTTCTAGTGCCAGAAGGAGGGATCCACTCTTCTGGGGATCGCTTGGCACGTTTTCTCCTGCCCATTTTATAAGGTCAATGTCTTTTAACTCCAGCCTGTATCCCAGACTTACTGCGAAGATCACCCATCTGTCTCTGATGGTGTCCCGCCAGGTCTCTGTACAACTGAAGTCTTCCCCTCACCCGATTGAGTGGGGGCAACCCTTCATGACTTGGGGGGAGGTTTTGTACCTCTTGACCCAGGGTTTCTTGTTACCCTGTGATTGTCCCTGATTTCTGCCCCCTGGATTTGACCGCGGAGGCCGTCGGAACTGTTTCACAGCCGATGTGCCAGGGACTGGAGAAGTAGGCCTCTTAAAAGAAGGACTTCTACTCTTATTCTTAACCGGCAAGAGTGTACTTTTACCGGCAGAAGTTTTCTGGATATATTTGTCCAGATCTTCTCCAGATAAGCGTTCTCCATGAAATGGGAAGCTAATCAGCAATTTCTTACAGGGAGCTTCAGCAGACCAGTTTTTGAGCCATAGAAGCCTACGCATATGTCTACAGACAGCGTAAAGCGGGATGCCTGTTGGATTGTATCCTTTATGGCGTCCACCGCAACACAAGGCTCTAGGTAGGTCAGCTAGGGCAAGAGCCTGCTGATCTGGTAAGTCCCTTAAGACTTGTTTCAACTGATCTTTCATTGCTTGGCAGACTCCAATCGCTGCTACTGCAGGTTGTGTCACCATGCTTGCTGTAGAGAAAGCAGATTTTAGTAAAGACTCCAATTTTTTATCTATTGGGTCTTTGAACATTGGAACATTATCTACTGGACATGTCAGTGATTTATTTACACAAGAGATGGCTGTGTCCACTGTAGGGACCCTCCATTTTTTTATGAACTTATCCTCCATGGGATAGATCACTGGAAATCTCTTGGGGGGAGTAAATATTTTATCAGGATGCTCCCAATCCTGGTAAATAAGCCCTTCCAATAAAGGGTGGATTGGGAAGGAACAGACAGCCTGGGGAGCTTTCAGCGACCCCAGCGAGGAAACCGTAGTGGTTGATGGTTCCGCCAGAGGCATTTTAAATGCTGATCGGACCATGTTAGTCAGAGACTGAACCCATAATCTTTCAGCCTGAGATGCTGAGAAAGGTTCTTCCACTGTTGATTCCTCTATAACTGAATCAACCTCATCCTGATCCCCTTCAGGTAGGTCGATCTCTGTGTGGGGCTGTTCCTCCACTAACAGGCACTCTGAAGGAGGAGACGGAGATCGGACGCGCTTTCCCTGTGACAGGGAAGCAGCGATCAATGCTGTTAATCTCTCTTCCAATCCTCCCAGAGTTGAGGATAAAACCTCCTCTGTTATATATACAGGAGCAGGTGGACTGGGGACAGCCGCAGCACCAGGCACTCCTGCGGGGTTCCTACGGCTACTGACCTCTGAATTTTGGGGAGATTGGTGCAGTACAAGCATGCCCAATATCCTCAGAGCCCGATGGAGACCCCTTTGGCTTCCTGGAAGACTTATTTCCGGAGCGTCTGGACGACATATCCTTTAAGCACAAAGCTGAGGTATTCCCGTCGTCATACACCAATTTTGCTGGTAATAGTCTAACACAGTTGCTGCTATATACCAGCTGGTGTCCACCAAAGTGCCTTTCTATGGGGATGCCTGCATCAACCGCCTGTGTGCCACCGTTTTGTTGCTAGCTCTGTTTGCATCCAGCTGACACTTGTACTGTGTCTTTTATACATGCTGGGACGCCTGCACATGCGCAGAAGCGCCGCGGCGCGCATCGAGCGTCATCCACCCGCCCCGCCCCTTTTTTTCATAGGAGGCGCGTGCACGCGCCCGCGCCCGTGCGCCCTTTTTTGAAACCAAGCAGGGACTAGGAGCCAGGGCCCTTTTTGCCGGAGGGCCTGTGCGGTGGATGAGCGCAGCAACAGGGCAGAGGAACTGGATTCCCACAGAGAAACTTACCAACTGCCTGGATCTTTTGACTTGAGAAAACCAAAGATCCACATGACAAGAAAAATGGACCACAACGGCCTCTAGTGGTTTAACACAGGTACCGCGGTCCTCGTTTTTTTTTTTTTTTTTCT